>VKOC01049609.1:0-54778 GCA_009364415.1 Spea multiplicata
TTGGTCGTCCAGAAGTAGACCTCATGGCTACAAGACAAAACAGGAAAAAAAAAACAGTCCTTTTAGAAAATGGACTATCCTAATTTTCTGGATGGGCCAGCAGTGACATAGCGATTTCGGTAGTAATTATCCCGCGGATCCTGCAGAAGATCAAGAAGGACAATGCCAGGATGGTTGCAATCCAGATGACAATCTGTTCATGGGAACTTCCAGCATCTCCAGATCTTCTGGAAAACCTCGATGTCCATCTATACACCATCCAGATGTTTCGCTTAACAGCATGGATGCTGCAAGGCTGATTTTACAGGAGAAAGGTATTCAAGGGGCTATGGCCAGTCTGTTGTTAAAATCTGTTAGAAAGTCTACATCTTTGATTTATATCAGGACTTTGAGAACATTTTTAGAATGTTTAGAGTTATCCTCCTTCTGTTCCTGTCATCCTGCAGTTTCTCAAGAGGGGGTTCGGTGCAGGTCTTCAGGTGGCTACTGAAGGGGCAAATGTCTGCCCTTAGTCACTTCCTGCTTCTGGACTTGGCTTTGGATCCTTTTATTAGGCGTTTTTTCAAGGCTATTTCTATACAAAGGCCTCCTTCAAGATGATCGGTTCCTCCCTGGGATCTGTCTCTGGTTCTTAAGGCTTTATGTACTGCGCCTTCACTTCAGCTAGAAGAGTGGGTGAACTTCAAGCTCTCTCAGCCTGCAGTGAGTTCATTGTATTTCATCAGGATAAAGTGGTTCTGCATCTTCGACCATCTTTCCTGCCTAAAGTCTTGTCACGGACTAATATCAATCAGTCTATAGTGTTGCCTAACTTTTTTCCTAATCCTACTTCGCCGGAAGAGATCAGGTGGCATTCGTTGGATGTTAAAAGAGCTCTTCAGATCTATTTACAACGTACTGCAACAATTTGTTCCTCTGACCACCTGTTTATTAAGTTTCATGGGAAATCTGCCAGGCGGTGTCCAAATCTACTACGGCTAGGTGGCTCACTGATACTATTCGTTTGGCCTATGTGTCCTGGAAAGTAGATGTTCCTTCTCATATTAATGCTCACTCTACTCAATCTATGTCAGTTTCCTGGCCAGCTAAGGCTTTGGCTTCCCCAGAAGAAATTAGCAAAGCGTCAACCTGGTCTTCGTGGAATACTTTTATTAAGCATTATAGGTTAGACCTTGCTGCGGCTTCAGAAGCTGCTTTTGGCCGTCATGTTCTTCAAGCGGTCAATGTCTCTATCCCACCCATGATCTTTTCATATCCCATACGTACTGCCACTATACGCAGGCAAAAACAATAATTTGTCTTACCGTAAATGTTCTTTTCCCTAGTATAGTGGCAGTACGTAGTTCCCTCCCTATGAAATTTGAGTTAGTGGTATTCTTTCTATTACTGAGGACTCTTCCAGTTTGCCGGCTTTTATTGGTCTTTCAGAAGCTTGTCCTGATCAGAAGGAACAACCCATACGTACTGCCACTTTACTAGGAAAAAGAAAATTTATGGTAAGAAAAATTATTGTCTCTTGCTACTTCATTCAGAGCACTCATGAAAATATACTGAGGAATATTAAGACAGGGTGTATATGCAGTGAAAACGGGACTGATTTTACATACATCTATACACAAACATACTCACTGGCCACTTTATAAGGTACACCGTGCTAGTACTGGGTTGGACCCTCTTTTGCCTTCAGAACTGCCTTCATTCTTCGAGGCATAGTTTCTACAAGGTGCTGGAAACATTCCACATATATCTTGGTCCATATGGACATGATGGCATCTCGCAGTTGCTGCAGATTTGTCGGCTGTACATCCAAATGTGAATTCCACCACATCCGAAAGGTGCTCTATTGGATTAAGATCTGGTGACTGTGGAGGCCATTGGAGTACAGTGTGGCCATAAAGGGATGGACATGGTCAGCAACAATACTCAGGTAGGCTGTCGCGTTTAAAGAATGCTCAATTGGTACTAAGGGGCCCAAAGTATGCCAAGAAAATGTCCCCCACACCATTACACCTCCACCACCAGTCTGAACCGTTGATACAAGGCAGGGTGGATCCATGCTTTCATGTTGTTCAAGTCTGACCCTGTCATCTGAATGTCCCACATCGGACCAGGCAACCTTCTTCCAGTCTTCCATTGTTCAATTTTGGTGAACCTGTGTGAATTGTAGCCTGTTTTCTGTTCTTAGCTGATATCCAGAGATGGTATTCTGCATACCTTAGTTGTAACGAGTGGTTATTTGAGTTACTATTGCCTTTCTGTCATCCCGAACCAGTCTGCCCATTCTCCTCTGACCACAACAAGTTATTTTCATCCACACAACTGCCACTCACTGGATATTTTCTCTTTTTCAGACCATTCTCTGTAAACCCTAGAGATGGTTGTGTGTGAAAATCCCAGTAAGTCAGCAGTTTCTGAAATACTCAGACCAGCTTGTCTGGCACCAATAACCATTGTTCGTTCAAAGTCACTTAAATCCAATTTCCAATGCTTGGTTTGAACTTCAGCAAGTTGTTTTGACCATGTCCTACATGCCTAAAGTTGCTTCCATTAGATTGGCTGATTAGCTATTTGTGTTAACAAGCAATTGAACAGGTGTACCTAATAAAGTGGGCAATGATTGTAAATATACACGCACACACACCAATCAGCCATAACATTGTGACCACCTGCCTAATACGGTGTAGGTCACCCCTTTGCTGCCAAAACAGCCCTGACCCGTCGAGGCTTTGACTCCACTACACCTCTGAAGGTGATCCTTTAAGTCCTGTAAGATGCATCCTGGTGTTATGTGTTCTTCCAGTGACGCACATACACCTGGCCATCCACGTGATGTTAAAGAAAATGTGATTAATCAGGTCAGGTCACCTTCTTCCATTGTTCCGTGGCCCAGTTCTTATTCTCATGTGCCCATTGTAGGAGCTTTCGGCGATGCGATGCACTATATGTTCAGACACACTTTCTATCAGAACCAGCAATAACCTTTTCATCCATTTGAGCTATAGTAGCTTGTCTGTTGTACTTGACCCCACGTGCCAGCCTTCGCCCCACCACGTGCATTAATGAGCCTTGGCCGCCCATGACCCTGTTGCAGGTTCAGAGCCTTTTCTTCCTTAGACCACTTTTGATAGGTACTGACCATTTCAGACTGGGAACACCCCACAAGGACTGCAGTTTTGGAAATGCTGACCCAGCCATCACAATTTGGCCCTTGTCAAAGTCGTTCAGACCCTTATGCTTTTTCCCTGCTTCTAACACATCAACTTTGAGGATGAAATGTTTACATGCTACCAAATATTTCCACCCAATGACAGGTGCCATAACAACAATATTATCAGTGTTAATCAATTCACCTGTCAGTTGTCATAATGTTATGGCTGATCAGTGTATATACAGTCGAAAATAATTTACACATAATTTCTATGATTTTACATCAAGACATAACAATGATATATGTTCCTTAGCAGGTCTAACAGGTGCTGCTAACAAAACGCTTTCAGGTGAGTATTAACACGATTAACACGATACCAAGCTGGAAGGACATCAGCAATGATCTGAGAGAAGCAATTGTTGCTGCCTATCAATCTGGGAAGTGTTATCAGGACGTTTCCGAACAATTTAAAGTCCATCATTCTACAGTGAGAAAGATTATTCAAAAGTGGAAAACATTTAAGACAGGTCAAGACCGTGTAATGTAATAGTTTACATCACAGACTCTACAGGCCTCAGTTAGCATGTTAAAGTTTATGACAGTACAATTAGAAAAATACTGAACAAGGATAGTTTGATTTAAAGGGTTGCCAGGATAAATCCTCTCCTCTCAAAAAAGAACATGGCACCGTGGCTTAGGTTTGCAAAGTCCCATCTGAACAAACCACAAGACGTCTGGAACAATGTCCATTGGATAGATGAGACCAAAGTTGGGATGCTTTGCTGTAATAAAACCCCACAAAACCATGCCTATAGTGCTATAGGTTATTCTGAGCTTTTATGCAGAAGATATCCCAGAGTTCTTATTCCTGTTTCTGCCTCAGGCCCGGTTCCTATTCCTGCTCCCTTGATCTTCTACCAGTCTACCCAGTTACCAAACCTCAGCTCTCCTTTGGACTTTGTTACCTGCCTCGACCTCGGAATTGTGCCATTGGGTTCCATATCCAAACATCACAAGGTATTATCTCATGAAAAGGCTGGCAGTTCTCCAACTCTTTTTTGGCTGACTAAAAACAGAAGGTTTTTTTTGAGTCAGCCATTGTCGGGAACAATCATTGAGGGGTTCAAAAGGAGGTCCACATACATTTTCCAGCTTAAAGCCAAGGAGGAAGAGGAGATTGGAAATTTGGAGAACCATTGGTTTTTGAGCCAAACAATGGTCTGCAATTAAAATAGAAGATGGTCTGAGACCTCCCTGAAATCCCATTAATAAAAACGGTAGAATTTGAGGAATTGCTCAAATTCTCACAGCCCTTTGCTATTCACCCAGGCATGTGTGCCCCCCCCAACCTATCTTGGAGGTGTTTGTTGCAACGTGGCACCATAGGCTTTGATGAAAAGGCACACCCCCTTTTGGAGTTGTGCAAGCACTAGACACCGAGCGAGGTTGGCCTTCAAACGTCTGGTATGTGAATAAACTTCTCCAGAGTGTGAGGACATCTGTCTCAGGATTTTAGACACACAGGTGTGTCTTTGCACAAGGGACCCTGGAATGGCAGACACCATCAGGCCCACACCCTCATGGCCTTACGAACAGAGCAAGGAGAATAATGAATGAGTGTCAGGGACTGGGTCCATATAGACAACTGTAAAGACCCAGAGCGTCCAATAATGGTGTTTAGGAGATACTGCGCAGTAGCGGAGTCGGACAGGGCCTGGTGCAGCGTAACCACACTCCCCCATGCATTGAGCACCTAGGGTTGTGTGGCCACATACCAGCCGCCCTGACATAGCAATGGATGTTGTCCAGAACCAAACAAAGTGATATCTTGCAGGCACCCTGGAGCGGGCATGAGCCATAGCTCTACAGAGAAATGTGCAGGATGCTGCAGGCTGGGAGTAGGGAAGCTAAGCAGAGTAACAGCAGAAACATAGCAAGCAAGGAACAGGGAGACGGCAATAAACATAGCTAGACAAGACATACATGGTACAGGACATCACAAAGGACAGGGAACAAGGCAAGGAACACAGGGGATGGAGTGAGAAGCCGAGATTCTCAGACCCTTCTCCTTTAAGCAAGGATAGGATATCTTAACTGGGACATGGGACATGGGGAGAGAGGAACTGAGATCCTCAGATGATTCAGGGAAAAGAGGGCAAAGGTACATAAAAGACTGACACACATAAATACAGGACTAGCCTAGGACTATATGATAACAATTGGAGATTTAGTCATATCTTATGGCCATAGTATGCTTAGCCTACCACTAAGCCAAACTACTCCAATATTCAGTGGATCCTTTAAACAGAACAAAAAAGGGACATACCTAGAGACTGCTGACTGAGACAAGCATAACAAATGGGTGGAACACACCTTATAGGGAAACAGAGCTGAAACTAAGAGCAGAACTGGAAACAAAGTATCAGAACTACAGGACAAAGCATAAGAAAATCCAGGAATGGATTACAGCAAAGGGGGAACTGTAGCGAGACGGGGGAACTGTAGCGAGACGGGGGAACCTAGTGATAAGCAGCTCTGCAGCCTGAATGGGGCCTGAGAGTATCCCCCTCCGAATGAGCGGTCTCCGAATGCGAACAGAAACATCAACAGAAGTAAGGCCTTTTCTCCCAGGAACCAGCATACTCAGGATTCTGGAATCTCTTCAGAAGGAGTCCTTCGGCGACCAGCACAGACCAACTTCTTCCAACGCATTAATCAGCATATCTGACCAGGAATGAAGAAGCCACTTCTTGCAAACTCTCCTCTGAAACAAGGATCAGCATATCTGAACGAGAATGAGGAAGCTGTCTCTAGCGGATGTTCAGGGACGTGAAGGTACTCTCATAGGAGGGGGGTCCAGGCAGACCAGAAGAAGAGACCACCGGATGACGGGAACACTGCTTAGCAGATCGACCTCCTCCAGGGCAGGAATTAGGTTAACTGAACAGGTATGAGGAAGCTGACTCTTGCAGACTCAGGATTCAGAAACAGGTATGCTTCATAACAGGCAGGAAGAGCTGACCAGCTGAAAGGACACTGGAGCCAACATAACTCAGAAGCAGACTAGCACTGCAATCTCCGCTCTGCAAACTCCTGGCCTTTTGCCTGCGGCCATATGTCACAAACTGGGTCTATACAGATGACCCAGAGTGCCGAAAGATGGTGATTTCAGGAGTCACTGTACAAGCAAGAGCATTAATAATACGCTGAAACTTAACACTGAATCTAAACACAGAACAGAGAAGGACATACCTAGAGACTGCTGAGACAAACATAAACAAACGAGTGGAGCACACCTTATAAAGGAAACAGGAGCTGAAGCTGAGAGCAGGACTGGAAACAAATCAGAAGTACAGCGCATAAGAAAATCCAGGAATGGATTACAGCAAAGGGGGAACAGTAGCGAGACGGGGGAACCTAGAGATAAGCAGCTCCGCAGCCTGAATGGGGCCTCACAATGAGGCCCCTGACTGATTTTCTGAGAACACTTCTTTTGCTGCTGAGATGAAGAAAAGTTTGTGTACCTAAGAATCAGATTCTTGAGAGATGACTTTTCAAGAATTATAATCCAATTGTAAGCCTCCAAGGAAGCCACTGATATAAAGGAATCCATTTCCAGAATAGGTCGAAAAGTTTGTTTTTTGACCCAAGCCGATCCTGGAATAAGTGCCGGTTTCTGTTTCATTCCATGGAGCCTGCTTGTCTAGTAGATTTTGAATTTCTAACACAAGGGCCACTTGGTAAACAGATTAACTTTTTTTTGTGACAAGAAAAACTGGAGGAAGCTGAC
This sequence comes from Spea multiplicata, assembly GCA_009364415.1. NCBI lineage: Eukaryota > Metazoa > Chordata > Amphibia > Anura > Pelobatidae > Spea > Spea multiplicata. The sequence continues at coordinate 6,939 of VKOC01049609.1, forward strand.
AAAAGTCTATTCTGTAACCTTAAAATAATCTGACAGACCCAAATGTCTCCTGTAGACAGGGACCACTGGTGATGGAAAACCTGCAGCCAGAAAAGCTACCTTGAAAATTACATGATGGCCTATCCCCCCCTATATGTAAGAAGAGCTAAAAAGGTTAGAATTCAAAGTCCTCTTTATATCTTAGGGCAAAGTGTTTTTCAGTCAGCTTCTCGTTGAAATGATCCAAGTGAGAGCCAAATAACCTGCCTTACTCCAGAGGAAAAGAACAAAGGCTATGGAGGCCTAAACTCCAGTTGGCACGCCTAGCAACTGTAGATAAACCTATAGATTTTGTTAGGCGAGGAGCCTCAAGAGATGCATCACAAAGAAAACCTCTGGTCATTTAATATTCTCTAAACGCTAAAAGGTTGGTCCTTGGGAGCATGTGAAGACAAAACATCTAGGTGTGCTAACCAGATATGTTGTGGCCTAGAAACTTTGGGAGATGTTAGCATTGGTTTACACTGAGTGCCTAAGGCCAGATAAGTACATCTCAAAGCATCAGCTTTGTTGTCTTTTAGACCTGAGGAATCTTCAATAGATATTGTGATGCATTTTCCTAAATTGTAAACAGTTGTGTCAATAGAAGGAAAAGCTTCTAAAACTTTAGATTCTTCCTTAAAAAGCAAAAATAAAGATTTAAAACATTTTGAAATCAAGGCCTTTTTATGTGGATATTTCCATTCTAATTGCACTTAAAAAATGTAAAGGAAAAAAAGCAAAGTGCCCTGTACTGGTGTGTTGTCACATCCCATGAATTTGAACAGCCCTGATCAATCTGGGTGTATCCGCTACAAAAAAAACAACAGACAAGCCATTAACAATTTCACCTTCTTCTGGATGTTATGTAACTTCCTCTTTGAAAACTGTGAAAATGCTGATCCTTTTCAGAAGAAATATCTGAGAATTCCTCAATTTACATTTACAAGAAGGATTATTACAGGCTGACAGCCTGAAATAATTGTAAAAAAGTCCTTAATAAAATGCGCTGTGAGAGCCTTCAGCTCAGGTGGTCATGCGCGACCAGGAATGCGCCTGAATGCTGCCAAACACCATAAAATATGGCAGATGTTTTTGGCAGCTTCCCTTAGGAGGCTGCAACAAACGGGAGCCTAGCCTGTCCTAGTGTCCATGGGAGGAACTCTCTGTACGACCCGAGCTGGCTGAATGGTAAGTACCTGAAAAACAAAGCAATGACCTGTCCCTGCCCAAGACAGGAAAATACTGGGGAGTTTTTATTCCCGGTGGAATTTATGTTGGTAGGAAGGGGCTGGAAGTGTACGTACGTTCCATTTTTTTTTAAGTCTACCATAGAGAGAAGACATCATGAGAGCAAATACACAGGGTTCACCACAAGGTGCAAACCATTCATAAGCCTCAAGAATAGAAAGGCTAAATTCTGAAGTGTATTGGGATATATTGTCTGCTCAGTTTCAGCCTAATTCAGCAAAGTTGATTGGACGATGCTTCACTTTACAGATGGACAATGACCCAAAACACTGCAAACACAGGAGAGAGAGACCTTCTTCCTTGCCACAGTCAGGTCCTGCAACTCACACATCTAGTGTTCACCTCTGGAACTACTGGACTTTATAATAGGAGATTAAGTCACACACAAGATGGACGCAGATCCTGACACAGGAAGTGATGTGTGACTAATTTTGGAGCCAAACTGAATTCCAAGCCCCTTGCTTCCTGTTCCTATTTAAACCTTCCAGTTTCCTATGATCCTTACCCTCTGATGGTTGCCTATGCTTATAGTGCTTCCTCACTGCACGCTATTCTTGGCAGTTTTTTGTGTTTGATCTCGGCTTGTTTCCTTGCTTACATTGATTCTCGGGCATCCTGACCTCGGCTTGTTATTGTTGATTCTGTCTCCTGGTATCCTGACCTCGGCTTGTTTGACCACGTTACTGCTGGACTCCGGCATCTCCAACTTTGCTGTGTGTGACACTGAAGACAAAAAACTTAAGGTAGAAAGACCCTCAAAAAAACAACTGAAGAAGCCGAATCAAATCCAGAAGAGTAGTCAAACAAGCAGAGTCAATATCAAACGATCAGAGAACAGGAGCCAAATCGGCAAACAGGAGCAAAGTCAGCAAGCCGGGTCAAACAACTAAATAGCCACAATAACTCGCACAGGAAAACAGCAGAATACACCAACCAAGGGTGACCCAGAAGAGAAAGTCCAGGTTTAAATAGGGCAAGGCGTGTCCTGAATTAAGAGGTCACCCGAGGTTATAAGAACGCGTTACAGATGTAACGTGTAATATTATGTTTTGACCACACGGTGCTACCTGTTTGCCGCGTGAAGACGCCGACCAGGTTGCGATGGTACTCGCTGCCCGGGAAGCAGCCTGAGGAGGAAGCGTTGCGGGACCAGCCAGGGAGCGGGACCGGAGAGGCAGGTTAGTCCTTACATATATTTTGTGAATTTTGGGAATATATTTTGGGAAGAAAAAAAAAAGAAACTATTTTTCGACACGTTCATAATTCTAAATGCTTTAAATGTATTGCCATTTAAGATGTCGGGCTCTCCCGAGTAAAGGAAATTTGAACAAAAAACTAACATGAGACTATTGTATTCATAAGTTAAAGACCCAATGGTTTAATTCATGTTTTATTTAATTAATTTTGCAGATTAATCATAGATTTTTATTGTCGATATCTATTTTGTGACACTGGATATCTTTTTTGATAGCTGGACAGGATCTATTCTTGAAGTTGGGTTATGCTTTTCTAAAATATCCAGGCCTTTTTGAAAGCATTCATTGTACTTGATAACACCACATCTCCTGGCAGTAAATTCCATATCTTTATTGTCCTTACAGTAACAAATCCCTTTTTTTGTTGTATATGATATCTTCGCTCTTTTTAAGGACCAGTGCCCAGAATAGCACCGCATATTTAAGTATATGTTGTATTGTTATTATTTTTCCCTTGGTGCATAACTTTACATTTGTCTGTGTTGAACTTCATTTGCCACTTGCCTGCCCAGTCCCCTACTGTCCTTCTGCAAACAAGCAACTTTATGGTTAGAGTGTATTACTGTTCTTAATTTTGTGTCATCAGCAAGCACTGAGACATGGCCCTCAATTGGAGATTATTACCGTATTTGCTCAATTATAAGACGACCCCCCAAATATAAATATTAACTTAGGAAAAAAAGAAAAAGCCTGAATATAAGACAACCTTAAAGGAAAAAAATTTTGCCAGTAAATGTTAATTCATGTAAACAATTTTTTTTAATAAAAGCTATGATTGAGAAAAATATTTTTTTGTTTTTATTTCCTTGTATTTTCCAACCTGTCCCCCAGTTACGCACATCTGCCCCCAGGCTTGCCACTCCAATATGGCACTGTGGCCCATGATATGCCTTTTAACCCTCTATATGCCACTGTGCCCCGTGGTATGCCTTTTAATCCTCTATATGCCACTGTGCCCCATGATATGCCTTTTGACCCCCTATGTGCCACTCTGCCTCCAGAAATGCCTTATACCCCTATATGCCACTTTTTTAGAGGGTTAAAAGGCATATTATGGGGCACAGTGGCATATAGGGAGGTTTAAGGCATTTCCATCATGCCCGGGTGTCAGAGAGAATGCCCCGCACCGGTGAGGGGAACTCTGATCTCTGACAGCCGGGGAAGATCTGCGCGATGGATGCAGACAACCCCCGCTGCTAACCGCACCTCCTTCCGGCTGCAGCGGGAATTGTCTACGCGTATTGCATAGAGCTCTACACACTGCTCCGGCTACACACCGGGGACTCAGGAGCACTGGTAAGTGGGGGGGGGCAGGTCCCCTGCAGCGTTCGGGGGATCTGGATCTTAGTCTCATAGTCAGACCTATTTGAGATCTGATTATAAGAAGACCCCAAAACCCTCTGCAAAAAGCCTTGTCTTATAATTGAGCAAATACGGTACTTTATTTCAATCTGCATATCTTTTTAAAGGCCATATTTTCTCTCAGTCAAAAATGAGTGAAGTGGCCCACTGCAGAAAAAAACTTGGATACCCCTGTATTTTATGTTATGGCTTTAGGAGGTTATTACAAAATGTATCTAATTTGTCCAAGTAAGAAGCATTATTTATGAATAAATTAGTAGAAATAGAAAGCCCCAGGCGAGAGCATGGAGCAAGAAGGGCGCATGACTGAGGGGACGTCAGGCAGCCCTCTCCCCCCTCCCGTTTTCCTGTTTATCAGAAATTCTGCTGAGTCAGCTCAGGGGGCTGTCAGTCTATGTTGATTGACGGCCCTGAGCTGACAATGATAGGTGTGCATCATCCTACTGTGCTTAGGGGTGGGGGTCACTATATATGGGAGCCCACCCCATTTAGGTCACTTTTTCAATTGACCTGAAAAGCTTTAACTCCCTCCCACCCCTCTTTTTTCTGTTCCTTGGCGGTTGGTTATCAAGCTGGCATAGAGCAAGGGTTAACCACCTTAGGTGTGGTTTTACCCGTGGTGCACAGGCCCTAGGCCTAAGTGCAGGACACTCCCTGGGCTTGTGCCTTGGTGAATCCTAGCCGTGACAATGGCTGCCGTGCAGGGGACGCTGGTGGTCTCTACGGTTTTACGGTTTTACGCCTGTGCCAGCCGGGTCGGTAGTTTACAGTTGTTGTTTACAATTTAGGGTTACGATGTGTAACCTGTACATTTGGTTTACAATTGTTAGTTTTAAGGCTTGCACGTGTCATAAGTAAGTCGGGTGGTGCGGCACGTGCATCGCTATATTATATACTTTATTATATGGTGTTTACAAATAAAGTTTATTTTCTATTAATAAAGTTATTTATATCTGTGTCACGGTGTGGAAGGCGTAAAGCGGACTGCACCGTGGCCTTATTTTTCCATAGTTGACTATAATAAAGCATTATATTGTTTACTTTGTGTTTGTGTATTTATTTGGGAAGGGGGTAAAAGGGGGCGACGAAATGGCGCTACCTCGGTCAAGTTATATCATTTTTGAAGAAGAATGGGTTAAACAGAGCTGTACATGAATGGTAATTTGGGTACCGTTATGTTCAAGTCATAAACTAAACACAACTAAGTGTGTTTTTGTTCGGAATCCTCTAATAATAATAATACATGTGGGAAGGAGTGATTATACAGTTGGTCAAAACTTCCAAGACTAGCAAAGCATTCATTATCTAAAATCAATCCTAAAATTGATTGAGAGTTGTGGAAAAGCTAACAAGAAAAAAATAGGGCTCAAGTAATTTATAGCAGCAGATTTGTCTGCAAACACTGTCAACATTTAAGGACCTTATTGTGCTCATTTCTCTTGGATGCAGGAATAATTATCTTAGATGCCAATGAACCTCTGTTCTAATAATTGTATGTTATTAACATGATTATGTGCTTTTCTAATTTTTGGGTGTGAGACAGACTATTGATGCATTCACACAAAATTCTCAATATTTCATTTGCTCATGTTGTCTAAAACAATGTCCTATATAAGGGATTTTATCAACGATTAAATTAAAAAGGATGTTTCTCTTTAGACAATTGTGTATCAGAACCTGGCAACTCCTGGTTTCTAGGGTTAAGTGACAAGGGTACCAATAAGTTTCTATAAGCCTCTGTTTTTGGCAACAATTACTTGAAAGGGGTTTGTTTATGTATTGGAGTTCTCCTTTAACTTAGTTTATAACGGAGCCTTAATTGAAAAAATTAGAGCACAATGATTATGGATCTCATTACTGCAGCACCAAATAATGTTGTTCAAATATTTTGTGCACATTTCATTTACCACCAAACAATCGTGATCCTTTCAAGATTATTGCTAGATAAAATAAAAGGGTTTTCTTTTAATTGTTGCAATTAGCTAATTCTGATCTGACTCGGAGCAGATCTAGCTGTAGTTTTCTTTTCATCTATCTTTCATTCCACAGATGTTTGAAAGACTAAAAACATAAAAATCTTATATGACAGCTAAAAATATAGCATTTGCCACTTTTGCATTGTATTAAAGGTTTAAGAAGTGGTTAATAAATGTAATCAAACTGCAAAGAAAAGCACATATACTGCAATATGTCAATCACTTTTTACTATCTAAAATATGTGGAACAAAAATCATGCATTTCTTTCTCAGATACACATAAAAATAAAGCATTTTATCAGAATATAAATAATGTGTATGGACTCTTTTAAATTTGGTACCTGTACACAGTATGGTGTTTTATGTAATATAATTATGTAATGTTTTTTGTGTTCTTATAGTATGCAACAAAATCAAGCAGAAAACAAATTGATAATAAAATCCAACATGTAAGTGTGGCTACAGGGCACTGTTACAATTAAAATGTGTACAAAGACAAGCTTGATTGAGACTGGGCAACACTAATTAGTTTTCTTTATTGAATGCTCTCTTTTGAAAGTGTCTGAAATGTTTACTTATTTGTGGTATTAATAATATATATATATATATGTATATAGTATATATATATATATATATATATGTATATATATATATATATCAGTTTTTTCCTCTATAAAAAAAATAGAACTCTTTGTGAACTGTATGTTTTGACCTTTCTGTCAGTGAGGTTCTACTAGTATCCCACTATTGGCAGGATTCAGTGTGAATGGATACTTTTAGAGATTTTTCCATTATTCCATTATTGGACAATGCCAGCCTAGTTTACACCGCTGGATCTTTTGCCCGAGAAGATGAACGGGATTTACCCACCATCTGAGGAAAGAAAATGCTAACAAAAGGATAAATTTGGACGTTCTTGGCTTTTACTTTTATTCCTCCCTGTTTGACAAGCCAAGCCAGCTTTCACAGCTATAAAAAAATAAACATTATGCCAAATGCAACTGTAGGACTTACCATCACTCCATTCATGTGAAACTGGATCAAACCGGCCATACAACTGCCCCATAGTGATTGCCTTTGGATTTATAAAAACATAATCCACTCCATGTTCATCCATGAGTCCTTTTGCTTCCAAGTCATGTAACACTCCAGCAAGAACTTTCAAGGCAGATGTTTTTCCTCCCAGTGGGCTTCCAATTAACATAAAACCATGACGGACAAGCATCATTTCATAGATCTTGAAAATATGAATACAATTTTATTGCCAACACTCACTAATTAATATTTATAAAATGCATATTTTTCCATCTTTCAAAAAGTGTTTTTCAATCTACTTAATAGCTATCCATTCAGGCCTTTGTGAAGAATGACCACTGCCGTACATTCTTCGAGTTATTCCTCGTTGCTATCATTTCCTCGCTATACATGAATTTAAATATAAAACTGCCCCTTTTTATGCAATTCCTGGTATGACAGAACTAGATACTGCTTTTCTTTTAATAAAAGAAAAAAAAGGTCTCTAATATCCTGGATTGTTGCATATCATATATTTTTCAGCATCTGAGAAATTAAAAATATGAATAAAGACAGGTTTGATTTAATTACCCGACTAAACGTTGGCCTCAACAGTGTAACAAAAGCAAATCAACAACCTGACTAAACCTCATAAAACAATCGTACAATTGTAAATTACATCCGCACAAGAATGCTAAGCTGAAACCATAGAAAACCCTTCCCTTAAAGTGATTTAATGGGGTGCATAACGTGTTGAGCACCTAAAATGGATACATTTTTGCCCATACGTTTCACACCATCAAAGGATTATTTTTTGTCAATATCATAATGCTGTAAATTTAGCTTATTATCACTGTGTATTTCCTGTGCAGTAGATGATTAAAAATTCATTACTGCGGAATAAAATGTAAACAATATAGCTGTGTAATTGGTCAAAAATCACTCTTCATTGCCCTAATCACTGAATAAGGACTTTGCCATCACAGGTTAAAAATGTTTCTTTAAGAAACAAGTCATTTAACAGTATTGAAGAGAATTAATGGAACTTTTGCTGACTTGTATTATTTTCTTGATGAAGCAGGGGACAGGCTGCAGATTCATTTTCTGGATGATTTCCCTGATGGACACAGACAGGCTGCCGTGGTCAGAAGAAGGTAAAGCAACCCCAGGGAAGAGGTCAGAAATGATGCTATCAAAAAGTGGAATGTCGTGGGACAAGAACTGTAAATTGAAGAGGAGACAGGTGAAAAATGATTAGAAAATGTTGCATTTCTGTCAAAAATGCGATCTAATGAATTTCTACATTATGAAAACATCAGTGAGTGTAAATTACCATACAATCACTAACAAATTCCCTATCCAAATGTAGTTACTGGAGATCAGAATTCTTGAAACCAACTGACTTTTTAATTGTCTCTGTACAAAACAAACCTATAATGTCATAGCCTCTGCTTTAAACTGATAAATGATACAAACCAAGGAAAAGATAGCTGAATCTAACCATGATCACAAGTATCTAAATCAAATTATGCGTACATATCAATTCTGAAATGAGTAATATTGAATATGATTATTCAGCAAAGGGGTCTATTCTTTAAAAAGTTGACCACTCACATGGTAATGCTTGAACATTAATATTAATCTAATTTGCTTGTGAGTGTATGCAACTCTCAGCTGTGAAGTGAGTATGTGAGATGGACATACATATATATGTATACATATTTATTTAATATGAAAAATCCTGTGCAGTCCAATGCCTGGGTACCACCAGGAAACATAAATTAAAAGGGAGAGAACACAAGGGCTTTTAAAACAAGAGTTTTTCATTTTTCATCCCAAATGCAATGTTTACATAAAGAAACTTGTCATTTCACTCCTACTGTGGGAACTTTATAAATCTATTTATATACTTTTACATGTTTAATATATTATTTCAAAAATCACATTGATTTGCGGTATAGTAAAATTCAAATTCCGTGGGCATGTGTATTTCGGTTCTGAACTCATAGACTTTATTACTCCCAGTAAACTGAGGCCAAATATAACATAGTAAAGCTTTAAACAACTCTTTTCTGTTAACAATACTAATAAATTTATTTTGAAAAATAGCATGGTAGCATTTGGCATGTAGAATCTATAGCTCATACAATATATCAAAATGAACGTTTTATAGCACTGAATAGTGGCACAGTCATAAATATCGCAATTAAAAAGCATGTGGTTTATCCTCCCTGCAGCCCTGTAATTGCCAATCGATCTGAAATTAGGCTGGGACAGACCAAAGCTGGTATCATCTCCTTTTATTTGTCACTCACTTGTCCAGTTATCAGCTGTATATAACAGAAGAGCACACGGTAACTGGGGTAGATCATACCTTTGGAAGATTGACATCGCGGATTGATCGAAGCATCAGCACTTCCTCATTTTCTTCTGGACATTTAACCTTTAGATTTCCAGCTGCAGTCAGTACTGATTTCACTGCTCTCATGCCATAATCATAGTGATGTTGTGAAGACAGCTATAAACAAAAATGCCGAAAATTAGCATATATTGATTGGCTTATCCTACTTGAAAAGTGTACTATGCACAAACAGAAACACCCAAAATATGGCGGCATGAACAAATCTAAAATCAAGGCTAGTTGATGTTTTGGTCTTCTAGGTTTTTAGCCACCATCAGTAATGGATATTCTTATCATAGAAAATACTGATAGGAATTCAAGGTGAAAGTATTATAATGGATAAGATATATCATAAGAATATGTTGAAAATGTATTTTAAGTGAAAAAATATACTTGTACATTAACACATACTACAAGAAAAAAGTATTTGCTTCTTTGATGAGTTATCAGGACAATGATGTGAAGCACACAAGCAAGTCCATCTCTGAATGGCTCAAAAGAAACAAAATTTAAAAGGCATGTAATACTTGTAACCCCTCCAATGTGACTGAATGAATCCAATTCTGCCAAAAAGGGTGGGACAAAATTAATCCACAGTGATAGATCCACAAGACTTATTGCCAGTTAAGACCCATTGGCAGTTATCGCACAGGTGTGCTGCATAGTTCGTACCGCGTTAACCCTGTGTTAACCCCTTCTACAAAAAACGAAGGAAAAAAAAAACGAACACAAAGAATGTACACGAATATTTGCCCACACCGAACACAGGAACGGGCGAATATTCGTGAAATATTATTATTATTTGTTTTATATAGCTCCTTCAAATTCCGTAGCACTGTACAATGAGATACAAAGATTTTTCCCTGCGAACACGAAGATGAACACGAACAGTTGGCCGGCGCCCAAGTCTACTTAAATTAAACAAAGCTTTGGTTACAAGTGGCAGAAGGAAGATAACAATTGGATTCTACTGGAATGTAAAATCTTTGACCAGTAGGTCATGTACTCACCCCTAAAGGGTAATGGGTTTCTATCATACAATAGCCCCATATCCAACTTGTTATATTCCCTGAAATGCAGGCCTGAACACCAATTGGGTAGATAAAATGTTAGGTTGAAACATTACTAATATTTATGTACGATTTAGGAGCAGATATGGTGAAACTCTATACAGAATGTCGCTAATCTTTGCTGAAATCTCTGAGCTGTTCAAGTAAACAAGAAAAAGTAGGTCCTAGTAACTTCAGATCATAGAAGCAGCTAAATGAGCAAAGACATTTATGACACAGTATAATTCTACTAAGGATGAATATGTATGGAACTATCAAAACATTGTGAGAATAAAATTAGATTAATTAATCAGTGTGAAAGTGAGAGTTGACAAGGAAGAAGTGATATAAATAAATGCTGGTGTCTTACAGACCTTTCATTCATTGTAAGAATGAGGATTTGTACAAAGTGGCAGACCTGTTCCACATGTGACAATGACATTGATTCAGAATACTCAGGAAACTGATGCACATTAAGAATAATAAGTGTCGCACACACTCTGATAGCAGCAGGAAAATGAACAAACAGGCTTTGCGGAAGACATTTCACCAAATGTGCTATATGGATAACTGGCATTGACACTGGTAGCCTTTTACAGACACTTTGCCTGTTAACTTGTATGGATGTAGACAATGTAAGGTACCTTAGGGAGCAAAATAAAATCCTAATACTTAAAATAATTATTGGAGAAAGTTTGGCCCAGGAAGGACAGGTACAGCATTTATTTCAGTATAAATGTAGTCTCTTGAACCCCATTTAAAAAGTCAAATGACAGCAAGAAACAAATGTATAATAGCAAATGTTTTTTCAGATTAAACCACTACCTTCTGGTTGTAAAAACATAATGTATTGTCTATAAAAGCAGTAGTTCCTGTTACATCCTGTCTGTGTTAGCCTTTCATAGGCCTCATCACAGTATTAAACCCTCCACTTTCTTATTTTCCGGTTATTATTTGTGCTATGTGGATTTACACAAGTTACCCCTAGAAGAAGGTGTGTCGGCACCCTGAAACCCCTTTTCCCCAAATATATTCCATTTTTTACATGTACGCTGGGGAAAATGTTTATTTGGGTCACCAACAGATAATTAAAAGTTGAATTTTAATGTGAAAAAAACATGTGTTTTGACAGGTATGCCATTTGTGATGGTGCATTAGTGATGGTGAGTAAACGTGAGGAAGTCTGACCAAAACTGATGTGGAACCAATTATGCTAGTCCTAATTGGCTGATTTATAAACTACTTGTAAAACTATTTCTTAGATTAACCCTTTAGGATGTACCTGCACATCCTTAAAACTTGGCAAGAATCCCATTAGGACCTACAGATCGCCTGGCCTCTCCACTTTCGGCAGTGATGGTATGTAATAGCGCTCACCATGAGTGCCTGTAAATTGTCATGCAAGGAATGTCTGATCACACGATTGGGCATTCTCAGCGGTAGGTGTAATCCGCCATGCATGGCTATAGAGCCCTGCTTGCTGATAACATTATGATCAGTACAGAAAGATCAGGAAAAAATGATTTATCTCTCTTCCAAAAATGTTTACATTTTTAAAAAAAAATGTGAAAAAAATGAAATATAAGTGAAATAAATAATAAAAATTATAAAATTGAGTGGGAGCTCAGTGATGTCAAAATTACATTACTGGCATAAAATCCCCCAAAGGTACCTGAAGCCATACTGCACTGGCAACAGTGGAAAAAAATGAAAATAATAAAAGAAATAAAATAAAAAAATAAGAAAAGTGTCCACTATAAGTAAAAAAACATATAAAATCCCCACCCCAAAATTAAATAATATGTAATGTTGGATTAATATGTAAAGCATTGATGTGGCTCTTTGGAATATAAAAAAATAAATAAGTGGGGTATCACTGTAATCAGGAGATATAGCTGAACATACATTGTTCAGTTGTAGCGCATATAGGATAGAAAAAAATGTAACCAAGATTGCAAAAATGTGATTAAAAAAATTATATCCATTATTATATCTATTATAACCAATAATCATTTTGTTTAAATCATTTCTATTATTTTAAAAGAAGGCCCAACTTCTTCTGAACAAAATCATGTATAATGTGTGTGGGTTTATCAAATATTGAAAAGGGGAAGAATAGTTTAACAAACACATGCTAACAATGACAACAAATATTTTGGTCCTTTGGTTATTAACCCCTTAAGGACAATAGGGGTTTTTACTCGTAGTATATTGTGGGACAATGGCTTTTTTAACGTTTTTCAGTGTTACTGTTTAGCTGTGATTTTCTTCTTTCTCATTTCGTGCTCCCACACATATTATATATTGTTTTTTTCAGGACAAACAGGGCTTTCTTTAGATACCATTCATTTTATCATATCATCTAATTTACTATAAAAAAAATGATAAAAAATGGGGATTTTTTGTTAAAAAAATACTTTCTCTCACTTTTTAAACAGAAAACTTTTACTCATCTGCAAAAACTAATGAAAAAACCTGCTAAATAGATTCTACTATTTGTCCTGAGTTTAGAAATACCCAATGTTTTTATGTTTTTTGCTTTTTTCTGCACGATATGGGGCAATAAGTACAGGTAGCGTTTTGCCATTTCAAAACCTTTTTTTCCAAATCTGGTAATTCTGCACCCCATGTGCCATTTCGGGTATCTTTGAAGCCGGCCAACGTAATTTACCCCATCAAATCATATATTTTTAAAAACTAGACACCCCAAGGTATTTGAAATGCTGGAATTTTAACCCTTTCCATGCACTAATTTTACCACCACCCTTTGTGAAACTTTATAGTAGTACATTTTTTTTGTATTTTTTTCACACATGTTGTATTTCAGGTATAAATTTATCGCTCCTGGTGTATGTCCATGTCACACAACACCCCAATATGTGTTCAGTAACATCTCCTGAGCGCATTGATACCCCCCATGCATGGGTTTGTAGGGTTATTTGGGAGGTAAAATGCCGCCTTTGTGAGGTGTATTTTTTTGCCATTTAGACATCTGCCCCATGTCCCATTTTTGGGATATATTTGGGACATCTTTGAACCTGGCCAATTCAATTTACCCCATCAAATCATATATTTTTTAATACTAGACACCCTATGGGCATTTGTAATGCCAATATTTTAACTCTTTTTTAAAGATAAAGAATTTTAGGACTTGCTTATTAAAAACTTTTTTTTTTGGTGACAGTGGGGCTTTTTACATGTTACCATATTTTTAAGGTATATTTATAAGTTTTTTTAAACATTTTTGACCAATTTTTTTTTTTTACTAGTCACTCTCATTAGTGAGCTGTGCTCCATTGACCTTGCATGGTTGGATGCAGTACCTGCATTCAACCTGCAGGAGGAGCTCGAGAGTTCTCAAGAGGGTCTGGATAGACCCTCTGAACTCAGATCTATTGTTAATGCCATCCTGTGAATGACGGCAACGTCATTCACAGGATGGCACTTGTGGTTGCTCCTCGGAGCAATCACAAGGCGATCGGGGGTCGGGGGGTAGTGTTACTGATATGCCTCGATACTGAGGCATGTCAGCAACATAGTGGATGCTTAGGAAGCGATTTCGATCGCTTCCTAAGCAGTTTTAGCCGGGCGCCGCCGCGATCTTTGATGATCGGTGCGGCGGCGGCCATTTTTCTTCCGGGGAGGGCTGCCGAGGGCTGCCCTCCCCGGATCCACGGTCAGCCTCACTTGTGAGGCTTCCGTGGAAGCTGCAAAGCCGCCGATCGCGGCGAAAACGCCGCGATCGCGGCAATGCAGCTATTTAACGACAGCCCGTACATGTACGGGCATTGTCGTTAACTCGTTGCTCGGCAACCCCGTACATGTACGGGGATTGTCGTTAAGGGGTTAAAACCCCTAGGACTGACAAGGTTAAACCCTACCAGTACCAGCCATATAAGCTACCTGATCCTTGCGACTAGTACATGGCATAGGCAGAATAGCATGGTTCCTTGCTACAAAAGCCCACTCTCCTTACCACCCAGAATTGGAATATGAGAACATAACTCTGCACTGCGCTGTGCAGCACCTGGGGACATATCACTATGGAGGCTGTTCCCACTAAGCACAGTCCTCCATAGTGTAAATGGCCAATTAGGAAGACTTGAGATCCTATCTAACTGGTCCATTAAGCAGAAATCTGTCCCTTGCTGCCCCAAGTATAAGCCTAGACATCTATGCATGTTAAATATACTATGGGAGGGTGGGGGCTTTTGAGAATTTTTTGGTGCTGTGTGTGTTGGTTCTGGGTTGTGTAGTTAACTCCCAAGCACAGTGTCCGTCTCCATTTTGAGAAAAACACATGACTAACTTTAACACCATTGATAGGTTTACAGTCCTATCTTGTATTCTCTTTTCACACAGTGATGCTTTTTTGTGCATTTTGGTTTTGCGGTTATTGTGAAACTTTTTGCGCCGATACTTTTGCCAACAATTCATAATTCATCCAAAACCATAACATCCTCGTATTAGAATTACCTACAGATTTATCTTGTTTATTGTATGAAAGTTGCTGCATAGTAATTATATTTGTTCCTAATAGAGTAAAACAGTAGCAGTGAGAAACATTTTGCTAGTAATTACGTTTATGTCAACATGGCACAAATTTAAATGCAAACCTAATTTTATAGCAACTCACTTTTCATGCAGCATCATTCTCTGGGCTATGAAAAGCAGTAATGTAAATTGACAT
The DNA here is from genome assembly GCA_009364415.1 of Spea multiplicata. NCBI lineage: Eukaryota > Metazoa > Chordata > Amphibia > Anura > Pelobatidae > Spea > Spea multiplicata. Next base: position 21,956 of record VKOC01049609.1, read on the forward strand.
AATGTAGCACATGCAGATAGGTCAAGGGCACCAGCTGAAGTCATTCTCCCTCAGCAGGAATAACAGCTGTGAATATTGCATTTCACTCAGAAAAATCTACATGTGCATACAAAATCCATTTTGTCAGAGGATAGCATTGGCAGTATTATATCTTAAAACTACAAAAAATAAAATAAAATGTATAGCTTACACATGGGCTTGAAGTGAGGTTTTTACGTGTTACAGGATGTAAATAATGCTATTTTCTCACCTGTTCAGAGCATAGCCTGTAAGTTGCAACAATTTTAGCAGCAAGACTACGCGCATCAACGAAACCCATTGAGTACAAAGAGATTTCAGCGATTAATGCATAATCTGGAACCATCATAGCCACGGTCCGAAAAAGAACCTAGAATGTGAAGGATAAAATAACACAATAAGACAAAACAATAAATAAAATGTGGACTAAAAAGCAAAACTATTAAGGCGTATCTCTTCCATTATAGACCCAATGTGAATATGAAATATAATTTCCTTTTGTTCTTCAAAACAAAATTAAATATGGCACAAGGTTAACCTAAGTTTGCAGATAAATATTTTGTATGTATGTAATTTGATACAGTTTCAGTTAATAAATACTTCCTTGACAAAGCTAACTCTAAAAAGCCAATAAGGAGCTACTGTCACCAGTACCAGATTAAGACCCTCCAGGACCCCTAAGCTTGCTCTTACTTGCAACCATACATACCTAAATAAATGTGTAGAGACACACCTGCACATACTGTGCATGCACACACACAATAAATCTGATTACCTGTCAGGCTCCTTACTTCACTTCTCCTGCACGTAGCTGGTAGTAGTGTCGTATCAGTTAACCATGTACCAAATGTGCCTAATAGATAATCTGCCTCCCCATAGGTCTTGTGAGATAAGAAAAATATATATTGAGCGGTCAGTGTTTTGGTTGACACAAATATATTATTAACATGCTTCTCTATGAGACAGGTCCTTGCGTGCAGCTCCTCTATTATGCTCTATAGTGCGTTGTACAAACACCACACTACCTCTCCCCTTTCTCTGTTTCTTATGTTTATTACCCCATTCCCTCAAGATTGTAGGCTTACATGCAGGACTCTCTCCAAATAATATATTGGTTTGTCTGTCAATTCTAGTCTTATCATACCCCTGATTATATGTATTGTCAAAAGTGCTGTGTAAGTTGTTGGTGCTATATAAATAAAAGATAATAATAACAATAATAATAATAATAATAATAATAAATATCTATGTGCATATGAATACAGTATATCTAAATGAATAAATATGAATAGAATACAAGTTCACAAGCCTGCTTCTATGACTATAGCAATATACCGTATGTTTGTTCTTGTCATTGTTAACATTTTATATAATTAACTTTATTATTCCTACATTTTATCCCCCACCAACGTAAGAGACCTGCATAGGCAGGGAAATAACATAATAAGAACTACAAATAGTTGTTTTTGCAACTACAAATCAACAAATATTTGAACACGCTATAATTGTGTACATCTCAATGCTGGCCATCTGCTGCATAACATGGTGTCTGAGCACCACTTAATATTACTGTGTGAGAAAACTGGCCTCTTGCTTAGAATAGATACATAAGAAACTGTAACAAATGTACGACAACATGTAGCGCGTGGGTAGATTTGTACTGTTTGAATTAATAAATAGAGGATCTAATATTTATGGGAATGCTAAGAAGAAACAAGGTATGTCCAATACAGGCAGGTTATTTCAGGAATCTGGTTGTTTAATGGCATATCAGGTTGTTCAAAGTACATTGTCCCAGATAAAAGCGCAAGAGCAGTTGTACTTAACAAAAAGCTCAAACAACTTGATTTTCTAGAAAGAATAATGTGTCACAGCTGTGTCAATGAAGTTCCCAAAAATCTTAGTAGCGATTCTGGGACAAGAGAGTTGGGGGTCTTAAGAGATGTCAAATGTTCATCCTAGAACATCTATGACATATCATGCTAGGAAACTCTCTTGGTTTGAATTTACTTACTCAAACTGGGAAATATCATTTATTGATATATTAGCATCTCAATTTGCTCTGGACAGCTGAAAACATTACTTGGGTACAGGTGACTTCATTCAGAAAATCTTTACTTCCTGACAAATAATCCGGCCATGATTAGAACCGTTTGGCTGCCTCATTAGCATAGAATCTTGGATTATTAAATCTTAATTGGAATTGGAAGAAGCTCTCAAGGTCAGCTCATGTATGTGGTTACCAGATATGTATAATATGGGCATAAACGCAAAATATCAGATAATGATCGTTTTCATTTAATGGGCTAAATTGAAATTTACATTTCTTTAAACATAAGTTTGACTTTTCCATTCTAACTGTGATAATATAAGATTCAGTGTCAGCTTGTTAGTATATAAAAAAATACATAAAAGTGATGTGCATTTTATCTTCCTAAATAACTTTTCTTTGTAAATCACAGCAGGGAACTAGATCAGTTAAACGAACTTCTTATTCCCCTCCACATGTACTATATGATATAACCTGCAGTTCTCTGCGAGAATCACACAAAGCAAGCACGCATTCTATAAAACTTAACAAGGTGAAACAGACTGAAAAGCCTAGTGAAAACCAAAATAACAATATTAAGCACTGACTTTCTGAGCACAGCTTGGTTGTATTTCCACATCGTCAAATGTTTGCTCTAATTGTTTCAAGCATGCATTAGCTTTTTAACTCTCAGGTAAAGACTCAGGGCTTCAGTTAACAAACACGTATTCCATGAAGAATAGGTAAGTAAGAGAAATTGCAAACTTGAAAGTGCATGATGTGTACCATTTTAAATACAATGAAATTGCATATTTTTACATATTAATTGCTAAAATGCGTGTGTGTATCATTATGTAATACTGTCAGTGAAAAAAAAGGGCGGAAAACAACAGGTAGGAAATTCAGACAAGGGGTATTTCCTATATAATTGCTCCAGGGCCCAACACTCCTTAATCTTGCTTTGTTGGCATGTATGTTAGTTATGGGGGCAATTTCTTTTGCCCTTTCTCTTTTTTGCACCTTTCTTGCTGATGACTTTCCTTCATCTTCTTTCCCTTTTTCTTTTATTTTGCTTGTCTGCCTTTTTTTCATTTTTTTACCCTCTTTCTATTGCTCCCTCCAACAGATATTCATATACACCCATACACACAATACTTTCTGTATCCTCCACATCCCTCCAGTATGTTCCTTGTGGCCTGTAGCTCCCTCACTGTGCTCGACACCCGGAAATGACATCACTTCCCGTGTGCAGTGCCAGTGAGGGAGGATGATTGCCGCATGTTGTGGGACCCTATTGGATCATTGCTTCATGGCACAGATGAAAGGTATGGACCAGCCAGAATGCTGGGATCCTGAAGCAATTGCACTATGTGTTCCTCCATTAACCAGGCCCTGCACACCAACAAGTAATTTAACTTTAGCAGCCACTTGCCCTAACATCCACGTGTTCAGTATAACACCATACACTTACACATACACACACAAACACACACTCTCTCAATTGTCCTCTCCCCCTCTATTATGCTTCCCTTTGTGCTTCTAGACCAGAGCTCATCTCCTGACACCCTATTACCATTTGCTGCAAAACAATTATGGTTATTTACTGGCCCCAAAAGGCTGCATTCTGCTTTAAAGGTAAGTCTATACTCACCATTATATTGTGTTTATTTTTACTACTGTGATACATGATAGGTAGCTGTTGTTATTCTTTCATTTTCATTGGCATTTCTCAGAGTATTGCAGTTAAATCTAACAATCTGAGCAACTTCTTTACTAAACAACAATCTGTTAAACAGACCACCTATTAATTTACTTTATTAAAAAGTATTTTTTACTAAATTCCCAATGGGGGCGGTCATTTCATTAGAATAGGATCATATTATATTTGTTACTCATTTGTTGATGCTTATCCTCCAATATTTCAATGCATTAGAAAGCTGAATTGAAGGATACCACAACAAATTGCTGTAAACACATACACATGTAATTGCAACATTTAAGTATTGACTAAAACATAATTTCCGTTTGAATGGGAAAGTGGGGTACCACAGGACCCTATGGTCATACCATGTAGCTGGATATAATAATAAAATAAGAAAATAATTATTTTAGAACGCCAGGCATCATTTTTATCAATGAAATCATGGGAATGATGATTGACTAAAACAATCTTTTTACACCAACTTATTGACTTTTATATATAGTATATATATAATTATAAGAATATTATACTGTACTGTATCAAAATTCGATATTCACCCAAATCCTTATGTTTCTTTATATATACATTTCTTTTCCAGCAATAAGTAGAAAATCTCTTGTGAATATAATTCTAATCTCTCTTTAAAAAATCTTGTATATTTTCTTTCATTTGATTAGAACGATATGAACGATATTTAAATTAGACAGAATTGTAAGTATTCTAGTTGTCTGTTCTAATTAAAATTTAAATTGAAACCTAGGTTCTAACGAACAGAAGCTTAGTTCCAGGTCTAGAGGGAACAGTCTTTAGATGACTTGAAAAAAATATTCACAAAAGGAAATAATATTCACATGGGAGCTAATATTGGGTTTTTTTTGTAGCAAACATAGGGCGTACAGACATACAGTGCACCTATTTAATTGGTCATACAATACAATAATAATTATATATATATATATATATATATATATATATATATGTATATATAATGTTATTGATGACTTAGGAACCTCAGCAACCATCTAACATACACATGCTGGCTTAGACTATCTACAGTTGTGATGTAAGGCAACCACTATACACCATCAATCAAAAACTAATATTCATCAATTAGACCTGTGCTACCTAGTTGTGTGATTTCTCAATATTTCGCACTAAAAGTGATGTATACAGGCATATAAAATAATAAAAAGAAACAAAATGTATTTGGATTCCTGGTATTCATAAACTAAAATACAGATTAAAGCACTTACATGTTTGCAATAAAGAAGAATTAGGAATAATTATTTTTTTAAATAAACCCAAGGTGCATTTAACACACACACATATATAATCATCCTCCTTCATAGAACCATGAAACTTGAGAATTGATTATCCATTTTAAAGGGAAGGACAAATGGGCAGACTAGAAAGGTAAAATGGTCAAATATGCCTCTTTTTAAAACTACAAGAATTCTGCCCCAATAATATTTATTTTTGTTTTATATTAACCTGAGGCACGTAATGGGTTTATGCTATCCATAGAATAGTACCATACCTTCAAGTTATCTGGAAGTTCAGCTCTTCCTGCATATCCTGGATTCATAGTAATAAATACTGTACAGGATGAGTCCAAACTTATTTCAGTTCCTTCAAATATAAAGGTTTTTACTTGCTCGGATATTGCCCGTTGAATTGTCTGAATTTGTTGGGCGACTACAGAAAGCACCTGCAACAAGATATAAGGCAATCTTTCAGAACCTGTCCTTCCTTTAGTTACTACATACAAATGCCTCTCAAGACCTCCAATTTACCAAATAAGAACATATAGAAACAAATCAACATTGTGCATTTATATAAATGGTATGTATGCATTTTTCACAAAAAAATATGGTATGTATTCCTGCTGTCAGGAACCATATATTATGCTTGAATACAGAAGCATAACCAGTTAAATGAAATGTTTTGTGATGATGATTTAAGGTTAGTGTATAGGATGTATAGAGTGGCTGATTTGTCAGGGAAAAAAAACAAGAAATTCCTTTGAGAATAAAATTAAGATCCCAAATCTTTGATTTCTGAAGAATGATTTCTTTCTTTTTATAAGCATCCTGTTCTTCACATTATATGATTCATCATCAGTTTGCCCAAAACTATCAGCACCATAGATCGCTCCATACAAAGTGTTTTTTTCTCTAAAACAGTAAACGTGTTTTTAATTCATTGTGTCTCTTTCCCTATGCACATCATATGCTGTGTATTTTTGACCTAATAATGTCATAATAATTTTTCCCCACTCACTTTTAAATTACTCACATACCTACTCTGTTCTCTATATAAAACACTGTGCACAGCCACTTGGTTCCTTACTCTTCCATAATCTGTGCTACTGTGGCAGTGGCACAGACAGGTCATGGTAGGGTTCAGCCTTGAACTCAATCAGTGGGAAAAATTTGCTATGCTAGAGCACTCAAGAAATGTCAATGTGCAGAAGGCCTAGCAGTGAGTATACAAGCAGCATATGAATGTGATTTTTTTTGTTTTGTTTAACTGGAAGACAAAGATTGGTAAAGCAAACACTTTCATTCATGTATTATTGAAAAAAAATCTAGGTACAACTTTCATTCATGTTTTCCTTTTGCATAATATTATTGTATACTCTATATTTAACATATTTATCATACTTTCAGTTGTGAGCACTTTTTATTTCCCTACAAGACAAGGCTTTAGTACTTGAATCTTGTGACATCATCTTCTTGTCTTCTCCTACTGACATTTGCGGTCTGTTATTTCTGTATTATATTTATTACTGTTATTGTGTCCCAATTCATTCAAAGCCTGGAGCAAAATGCAGCTGACGTATTGGATTTATTATCATCTAAAATTTATACAACAATTGTGACATTGAAGCTAAGATCAGAATAATATGCAACAAGAATTGCAATTGTGGATACTGACTTGATGGGTATAAGAAATTTTGAATAGAAAATGCTGGTCCAGTCTATTTACACATATTTAATAAGAAAAAGTAATTAACATATTTCATTTAAAGTTGCTATAGATCAGTCATCAAACATTGTAGACTTAACATAGAGTTCAAACATTTTCTTAGTCCAAACAAACTATATTAGTTTTTAATTATTTCAGGCTCGAGGCAGATTTCCATTTCTCACCGAATCTAAACGTCCATTTTTAGTAAGTTTACATATCTGGGCGTATCTAATTAAATAGAGGAGCCCCCAAGTGACAGATACTGTAAACTGTTTACTCTTCATAAAAATAAAGTAACTTGTATATTCAATAATGTAGAAGTTGCTTGTGCATTAAAGCATGTATGCAGATTTAAATTTTGCATGTTTAATATCAACTCACATGTCGTTGCCTGAGTTTTAAAAGAGTGTAAATGAAACAAAAATAAATACATTTGCAACAACCCAAAGAATTGAAGCATCCGGACCTCCTGTTAAACAAGGAGGATGTTGAGTGCCCCTTTTTACACATCCTGTCTGTGGTAGGCAGGGGGGTGATCCCACCAATGCTCCCTGTTCCAAAAAGGGATGGAGGTGGTAAATTATTTATAACACCCTCCAGGGCCCACCTGTCTCATCCCAATGCCCATGGGGAGTTGAAGCAAAGTTAAGCATTTGGAGAGCACCTTATAGTGAATAGCGGATGGGGTGAACTGGCGCACAGCAATACATAAGCATGCTTGCTTCTGCATAACCAGTGACCATTTTAGAATTATCTGCAGAGATAGGATATTTTTATTTTATTAGCACTTTTGTTCTTTTTTTTAAAAAAAAAAATATATATATTTAGATGGGTAGAATGTCTTCTTGAGGGGGTATGGGTGGGCTCTGTTCCTCCCATAGATTAACTGATTATATCTGAACCCTACCCTATGCCATTTTGTCATAAGTTAGATAATGAGTGGTGAGTGGGGTAAATTAATCATATATCCTAAGAAGGTGCGGCAAAATGTGCAACATGCAGTTGCAAGTTGTAATTTGCTTGGTCAAGTGGACCCAAGACAAGCATTTTCTTATGCAAGTGCAAATGTCAGGGACAGTAAAAAGTGTGCAAGCTGGTTTGCGTAAATTTGTGTTGCAAACTAGCATTAACATTTGCATAGCACACTATTTTAATACATTTGTTTTTAAAAAAGTATTTTCAGTTTGTTGGTGTTAGCATGTTAATGAAGGAGTTAATGTACCACTTCATTAAAATATATATTTTTAAAAATACAGTTTATGACCACACCATCTTCTGACATGCTATAAGGATAATGTTAATATTTTGTAATAAAACAGTTAAATAGTTAAAAGGCTTATATAATTCCATGAGTATTACTATATAATGCTATATGTAAACATGAAAGTGCTAAATTTGAAAGTCAATATTATGTTCAGCATTTATATTTGCACTTGTCAGTTTCAGCATTCGGATTGCATATTAAGTTCGCTGGGATACTGGTGTGTTAGAATTACCTCCAGCTCAATACGATTAAATTCATCAAAGCATGCCCAAGCTCCAGACTGTGCCAGACCTTTGAAGAATTTCCCCATGGCTTTATAGTCTAGTCCATCCGAGCAGTTAAAAACAACACACTGGAAGTAAAGAGGAAAAAAAAATCAAAGTTTTATGTTACCATAACACAAAAAACATCAAAACAATTATAATAACTAAAGATACCCAAAATAAGATTTAACTATTAGTTTAATCATTAAAAAAATAAATATATATTAATACAAAAAATATAAAAGAACAGTAGGTCATCTACAGTGCACAAATAAATATATATATATATATATATAAATCACACACACATATATATATACATACAAAGTTTTATTATACTTCCTAGTACCTGCTTTTTCCCCTGTATTTTAATAAACATATGAATTTGTCTTCCCTCCTAAGAATACCTGAAATATACACTTGTGTTCTAGTTTTTCTTGTGTTGTCAATCACACAATAAATGTTTTATTCTTATTATAGTTCACAGCCCACTTAGCCATAATCTCTTTGTTGATAATGAGTTTTTAATAAATACAGAGTTGGAAATTCATTGCCTATTTGATGATACTTGGTAACTTAAATCTGAGGCTAAAGGTCATCGGTAAAGACAATTACTAGAGTTATGGGTTATCAGGATGAGGAGATGCAGACAGTACTTACTTTAATCTTATTGCATGTGTAGGGAGACTTTGAATTGGGAACACCACCGCAAACTAGGTTTCAGGTTTTGATACAATCTCCTAACTTAGTTCATGTTCATCATTGATAGCACCAATTAATCAATACATTACTCAATTAAATCAATAACTCCTTGAGTCATTGATTAATTTATTGATTAATTGGTACTATCAATGATGAACATGAACTAAATTAAGAGATTGATCAAGACCTGAAACTCAGTTTGTGCCGGTGTTCCCAATTCAACATATCTGTTGTGAGGACTAAATATATGCCAAGAGAGGGACCAGGGAGAATGGATACTTTAATATAGTCAGGTTAATCAAACTTATAAGCAAATTCATGCCTAGATAAATTGGCATGTAACATATTTTAATGACTACGATTTCAAAATTTACTTAACAGGGAAAGTGTTGAGTCCTTCTCCCAAGTTAAGGAATAACTCGATTGAGGTTGCATGCCTTCACATGGCAAAACTTGCAGATTCTTTACTGCAACTTTAAATTTTACGATTTGCAAAGGCATGCAAGTTCAGTGAGAATTTCCATATCCTTCCCTGAAACTCTCAAAAATAGTGGATTAGATTAGGGTCTTAAAATGAGCACTGATCGTGTTGCTGATCATAGCTGTTTGACCTTGAATAAGTGATTTTATTTTTTCCCCAACAGGTTGTACCATTTTAATACCAATGTAGTGGACAGTGATTTTTACTATTCACCCTTGTATCACCCAAATGGTGCTTGGATGAGCCTCTTCCTCTCCTACCAGGGGACATAAAGGTGGTAGGGATATTTGTTTTATATTAATATTTACCGTACTTAACAACCTCCATATTACATTGCAGGGCATTGGGAAGGCAGGATGAGGTCTGTGTCCCTGTAGAGGGGCATTTAGTTAATTATACTTAACCCATCAAGTTGATTTTGTTACTCCCCTGCCCTACTGTACACTGAGTGAGAGAATAGGAGGGCATTTGTTGTTCCCCTTGGTTTAATAGGGGTTTCATTTCATTTTTTTTAAACTTATGTTATTAATTCTATAGTGGGGGGACCCAAAGTCACAGGGATCACACCAGTAAGTCAATATCCCTGTTTTTTTTAAACTCACATATACTTGCATACAAGTTGTAAGTAATGTTTTAATGTTTTTGTGAGTGCTAATGCGAGTTAGCTTTAGACATTTGTCCAACTCACAGGAGTTTGCTTATGCAAAGCCATATTTTTTTGCTTGTTTCGTCAATAGTGGGTAGTTGTTGATACTTGGTAAAGTGATAAATGACGTTCTGAGGAAATGGGTGATATTTGCAGCAACTACAGGCATTTCAAATTTAACATTTCTTGCTAACATTTGTGACATTGCAAGAAAATTGTTATTAAAATGAGTGAATTTTATAAAATACAGATGCAATTAACTGTAGATTTTTTAGGATCAATATTAAGAATTTGTGGATTTTTTTTTCACAGAGAAGTAAGAGGTATTTTTCATCTTGAATAGGTTCCACAATATTTTTGGTTTTGCTGCTCTAAATGTAATCACCAAGCGTAAAAGCACAAACATCTCACTTTTCTATTTTCTATTTCATCTATAGCGGGGTAGCCAGGCTCTGCTTTCTTTTCTAGTAACAATAACACCATATCGATAGCAAAAAGCAATTTTATTTTTGGAATTGTAACCTTGAACATTTGCATAAAAGCTCAAAATTGAGCATTGAACTCCAAATTATTTAAAATTGTATTAAACACTAATAATATAAAATACTGACATCATTAATAATTGTTACTATTAATATTTTTTATATAATCTGGTAAATAAGGTCAGCTTTTCTGTTTCTTGGAAAAGGTCATGGGAATATCCATTTTCAAAATAACCTAAAAAAATGTAGAATTATCACCTGTCAAAATATGACTTCATTCTAAAGCTTTCACCAGTTTCCTGTCCGAGTCACTTGTCAATAGAATTGATGCATGCCTCACTCTCATTCCAAAGTAAGCATTTTTGACAATAGTGTTTAACTTCCAATGGGGGATTTATAAAATATTAGTTAAATTGTCTATCCCTCCTTGAAAATCCAAGAGTTTAAGTAAACAAAAAGAAAATGCTGCTGCAGAAATATACTTTTATAACATTTGTGGATCATACCCTATTTTTTATTAGTAAATAGTAAATTTTAATTAGTAAATTGTATTAACCTGGCTGCATATACAAGAGAATGCATGTTATGATCAGTATTTGTGGCCATAATCCTGCCAGGGGAGAATATGGATTTTAGAGTTTACATTTAGTCAGCATTTTGTGTTACTACAGAATATTTTAATATTATCCAGAAAACCTAGTTTGCTTGAAGCTTTCAAAGTTGGTTTAGAGAAAACACTGCCTATAAAGATGTAAGCTGGATCAGCCTAAATTAAAAATATTAGAAAGAAATGCCTAAGATCCACCTCATTGGATATAAAGATTCAATTATGTTTAGATTTATCTCTCAGAATGGGTTCCCATCATAAAACCATTCTATGGGTTGTTTTTTGTAGGGGCACACACTAGACTGCACATGAAAATGCACCTAAACTTGTAATCTGCAGTTATGAGAACGGTAACTCCAACGGAGAGTTCTCAGGAACTAGTTTTAGGATTAAAAACTCATAGAAGATTAAACATATCTTTGAGTAAGAAGGTTTTAGGCTACATTGAAGAAAAAGTTGCAGTAATCAGGTTGGTGTGTTCTTAAGATACATGTTAGCTTGAAGTGCAAGTTCAAAAATGGTGCCATGGGCACATCTCTATGATTTTAGTTCTTACCTTTTATGACCACTTTACAGGTTTATGGTCCCAGTTTCTGGAAAAGGGATTTCTATAAACTTTACCCTACCTGTTTAGCTACTGCTCTAGCCAAGTCTTTACATGTCTCTGTTTTCCCGGTTCCAGCTGGGCCTTCTGGAGCCCCACCAAGATTGAGCTGCAGTGCTCCCATTAAGGTTCTACAAGGGTAAGCACAGTTTGTTAATAGCTGAAAACATAACACTTTCCTGAGCCTAATATAACTTAAATAAACCTTAATGGTTTATACAATGTTTAGTTTACAGCACATTTCCCTCTTTGGCTTCTACCTTGTAGCAGGACTTCTAAAATGTCATAAAATTCACGAGTGACACAACAAACAAATTTACATACAATATTAAAAAATCTAAAATATTTTGATACCATCCGTGGGTCATATATGTGATGTTATTGGCACAAAGAACTTTGGGACTTGTCCATGTTTGTTACTTCTCGTTTCTTGCACAAATCTTCTGCACCTGTTGGTTTTGTTTACCCACACTTATTATTTCAAGGGTGTCAGCAACATCACAATATAATTCACATGGATTTCAGTGCAAATGTTCTAAAGATGTGAGTGGTTAATATTTATTAGCTGTGATCTGACTTAGCCTAAATTAAGTAAGTATGGGCATTATGGTGAGGCAGATACTGGGATGTTTTGTGCAAAAAATAAACTAAATCATTTGAAGAAAAAAAAAAGATCAAACCCTAATTCCACTATCCTGAGTAAAGATTTTCAGTAACATGTCTCAAGTCTCAAGGTATATTTTACATATTTTGATTTTTAATGTCTTATTTGTAGATAACCTAAAGTTTTATACTGTGGTGTTATAAAAACGATTTTATTCCCGGTAATGCAAAGGTCACTGTGTACCGTGTGAAAGAAAAAGTAGTAAATAAATGGCTGTTCCACAGTAAAAGACAGGTGGTATTTGACTCACTCTTGTTTTTGTAATTCTGAAGCTACTTTAAATGTATTAACTTTGCCAGAAACAACAAATCACAAACAAACTTGCTGTCTGCATGTACACAGTCACATTAATTGTTGTCTGGAAATGGCAGGGTGACATTATTTCAATAAGACACCCGTACGACACCAAAAGACATTAAAAGAAATGTTATGTGGCAGGAGGGAATTTTTCTAACGTTACTATGGTGAATCATTACACTCACTTTATCCAAGCTAAATGTCTTCCTTGGAAGGTATTTATATTAAACAAAGTTCCTTTTTTAAGGTTGCTATGAAACAGAGAATCAATGGGCATATCTTTAAACGCTGTCAAAACTTCGATAAAGTTAGAAACACAGGGCTCTTTACCTTCTCTGTTAATCTCTTCCATGCCCCCATCTTCTTTTCCGCGGCTTTGCTTACTCTTTTGCCTCTTCTTTTTTCTTCGCTTCTTCTGTCTTCTTTTTTCTCAATGGGGAATGGGGCAGAAGCTGTCCCTGTGGTATGCTTTAGTAGAAATACTCCAAAAGACCAGAATAATGCAGACTTATTCAGGAGAAATGTTTCTCTTTTTCTTTGGATCTGTCTTCATTATTCAGGCGTTTTGAAGTACTTCCACAAAAATGAGGAGCCACAGTGCACCCCACAGGGACAGCTTCTACCCCATTCACCCAATCCGGAAAGTGGTGCAGAATTGGGGCAGTGTGTGTGCCTCCAAATAGTTGCTAGCGTTATGTATGTATTTTATTCATTTATTCATTTGTTTAACAAAGTGGAAAGATCAACATTTTTCGTTGTACTTTTGAGAATCACTGTATAATTACAAATCTCTTATTCTTAAAATTGCATTTCACTAAAAATGAACATAGTCTTAACATTTTCTTAAAATTATAAATAATACAAAATAAATGTATAATAATAATAATTTGTCATATAGGTAGTAGAGCAAGGTTAATGTAATTTAGAAATGAAATTGGCATGTCAATATTATTGTGACCTTTTTAAAATGGCACTTTAAATAAAATGCAATTTATCACTGTGGTTACAATACATTACAAAAGAGTATGTCAGGGTCGCCAGTACCACATCATAATTCTCAAGATCCTTTATAGAATATCATATGTGTTTTTATATCAATTAGAGAAAAAAAAACAGCTTGGTATCACTGTTTTATTGAAGCGTAGGCAGATTATTACTGAGCCTGACCTGTACTCAAGCTCTGATACTTTAACAGCCTTTTTTTTTTAATCATCTTTCAGTAACACAGTAATTTGCTTACAGGGGCATCTATGCAAGTATACCTGTACATCTCCAAATGTATCATCTGTAAAAAAAAATTACTAACACAATGTGATGTAAACAATATTATATTTCTAAAGTGAATCTTTGAACCACACGGTGGTAATGTGATGATGGTTTAATATTCAGGATTGCATAATGCAATAAAATTTGTACCTGAAGCAGCGATCAGTAAGTGGTGTAAGGACAAGTCTCCCTGAGTTACCCAAATATTCCGATCCATATGGTACAGTTGTTGTGACCATTCGTACAACAACATTTTTTTCTTCCCAATAATATCTGAGTTGTGCAATCCAGCTAAAATCAGAGTTACTTGTAATCCTACGGGTATACAAGCTGGAAACCACATCCCGAGCTGTAATAAAGAGACAATTGCATTATTAATGATTATTTTCAATTATAAACACATTCTTTAACATAGGCTGGTATGCCAATATGACAATATCTTCCAGGAGGATGATGCAAAATGGCCACCTCCAAGGTTCTCTACTAAGGGCTTGGTGGAAATCCAACTCCATCCACTTCCTGAAGACTCAGGCTGGAATGCCTTATTAAAATATCAGCGGGTAAATTTCTGGAAAGCTGACCAATGTATCCCCAAGAGTCCCCATTAACAGATGAAGTAACCACAATGTGCATTGCAGAAACCTCTTTTGGACACAGCATATTATTAGCATAAAGTGCTCAACATTGTGCACCCCTGGACCTGGGATCTATAAGATACAAATATCACCTTCTGGCACCATGAAGACACCACTGCTTCTCTTTGTAAAGTTATTTATGTGTGTATTTTTTAATAACCTGTAGTACACTATATGGACAAATGTATTGGGATACCTGGCCATTGCACCAACAAGGACTTTGATAACACTGCATTCTAAAACAATATATATTAATCTGAAGTTGGTCCCTCCTTTGCAGCTATGACAGCTTCCATTCTTCTGGGAAGGCCTTCCCCAATATTTTAAAGTTTTTCTACCCATTCATCCAGTAGAGCATTTGTGAGGTCAGGCACTGATGTTGGTCGAGAAGGCCTCTGTCCAACTTCATCGCAAAGGGGGTTAAGGTCAGGGCTCTGTGTCAAGTTCTTCCCGTCAAGTCCATGTTGGTGTAATGGTCAGGCGTCACTTATACCTTTTTTCCATATTAGTGTATGTGCTGGTGATTAACATTAACACTTATGATTGTTATCTCTCTTTTATAATGTGAACAGTCAGGAAAGGGAAACTATTCATTCTTACTGGTATGCTTTTTATGTTTTGTTTAAAAAAACGACTGTAGATTGTAGGCACTCTTATGATTACACAAGAAACTTTAGCATTATAACAAGGAACAAGGAAGTATAATGTATACTCTGTGCTATATTTTTTAAAAAAGGCAAAGGTTTTGGTTTCAGCTTTTATGTTAAGCAATTACAAAATAATGCTGTTCAACACAAACACAATGCAACATTATTTCCATAAAGGAAATAAAAGAAACACTTATCTTTATGTAATTATATTTTATGACAGTTTTACGTATTTGAAAGGTGACCCTAAAAACACAAAACATGCATGTAAAAATACATATGATAAAACTTCATTGCCTTGAGGTAATTCACAAGCTGAAGACTAATGAACATGCAGGGCTCAATGGAGGGTTCCAAAGCTCACTTAGTAGCTATTTGTCTCATTTAGTATCATTTTGAGATTTAGAATCACTAGAAGGAAAGTACAACTTTGAAGTGAAAAGGCCATGATTACTATGCCACTTGACTTTTTTTTAAACTTATATTACTTATATTTACTTACTTATATTAGAAATCTACTTTGAATGGAAGTAATATAAATGATCTTGGCACTTCTCTATATATGGGTAAACATATGAGGCGTGATCTGCTCTAGATTGACAGTCTATAGTCATCTTGGGAAAAGAACAATTTCTTGCTTATACAGTTACCTAATAGAGCAAGCCAATACTAGACAAATGGGAATGTGTAAAGGGATTTGGAAAAAGACATTGTAGGTTGAAAAAATACTTGCCCTGATTAACAAAAGCCTAAATATATATAGGACAGTACAAAACCTTCCAAATGCTGAACAGGATTTTCCCAATGCCAGACAGTGTGCTCTTTTTTATGGTATTATGTGCACTGGTAATTGTCTTTTGGACTGGACTGGATTACTAGACATGTGCATTTGGATTGTAGAAAATGTTGTTAAGTTTATACAAATGTCCGAAAATAAGAAGGGGCCTGAACGAACCAAACGAAAATGTTCGTGTCAGGACCCAGGTAAGCAGGTCGGGTAGGAGCCCATTAGCAGGGGATACTTGGAATTCCGTCTGTACTCCACAGTGCCTCATAGCTGAGGGAAGGTACAGACAGGTGCAAAGAAAGACACCACAGGTAGGATACTATGATATAGTCTGCCAGGTAACAAGGCCCAGCTGCTTGTAATAACGAGGTCTGGGTTCTACAGAGAGAGAGAAGGGCGGCTACTAGTGGTTGTTGGAAAACATGAGAGTGTGTTACACCTACCTGTCCGGCCGGGGTCCCGCGGCGTTCCTCGCGCACGTCCCCCTCGTGTACTGACGTGCGCTCTACACGCACACGAGGGGGCGTGCGTATAGAGCAGGCAGGCCTCTCGGGCACTGACAGCTCTGTTCTGGCTGCCACAGCATATCAGCGGCGATCGGAGAACCGATCCGCCGCTACATGCTCGCGGCACCCGACCAGTACCTCTTCTGCCTGTGTGGCACTGCCGCGTCGCTCGCAGCAGCAACACAGGCAGAGAGGATCTCTTAGTTTACCGCCGCGGGCATGCCGGCGCCGATCAAGTGTTTGATCGCCGCTGCATGTCCGCGGAGGTTGTTTTACCTCCCCTGCCTGTGTGGCTCCTCCGCGTCTTTCACGGAGGTAACACAGGCAGGAAGTTTTGGTTCGTTGTTGCCATCGCGACGACGCTAATTGCGCCGGTCGCGATGACGTCATCTTACCTGCTCTCCCGCCATTGGCTCTATTTAAACCTTCCTGGTTCCTTGTTTCCTTGCCCGTTCAACGAGTCATGTTAATGTTCTCTGGGTGCTCTTGTTCTTTGATTGATCTCTACGTGTACCAGACCTCGGCTTTGTTATTTGACCTTGATCCTGCTACCCGTCCGACCTCGGCTTTGTTATTTGACCTTGATCCTGCGCTGCCCGTCCCGACCTCGGCTTGTTATTTGACCTTGATCCTGTGCTGCCTGTCTCGATCCCGGCTTGTTTATCGGAGATATTTCTCCATCGTGGGTCCACCACCTGTGGTGCCTGATCCGGCGTAATAGAGTGAATACTAAGTGCTGGCATGCAGGATGGATCCTGACTGTTCGTTTACATTTAGTTGTTTTTTTCCCCACTCTCACTTACTCTCTCATACCCTCTCACTCACACATGCTCTCTCTTTCAGTGTCTCCCTACCTTTTGCGTGTCTCTGCCTTTCCTACAACTTCACTCCACCTCTTCTTGGTTTTTTCTTTCTACTACCCTGCTTGTCATGGCTCAGAAGAATCTGTGTGGCCCCTCCCCGGCTGTCAGCGTTGGCAATATATAATAGACTTGTGCATTCAGATTCGTACAATTTGTTCCGTGTCTTCTATCTCTTCCCTTCTCTTCTCTCTTCGCTATTTTATCTTTTATCTTCGATCCTTAATCTTCTTTTATTAAACCTGACAGAGTTACTTTTATGTGTTGCTATCCTGGCACTATGTTTATGAAATTAGATACAGTCTTATACGTATGAACCTTCAGTGTACAAAACCTCAGTGCTAAAGTCTACACTTTAAAGCACATAGTAGACAAAGAAAAAAAAAAACAATGGAAAATTGACAAAGCACCACAAAATCAACATTATCACTTAAGGGATAGGCTTTCCACTAGCCATCACTTATATACAGTTTCAACTAATAAAATAATATTCAATTTATATAATTATTATGCTTACTTTATTAATTATTGTGATATTTAAGTTTGAAATTTATGTTACAAAGAAATGAAATCAAAGATTTGTTTCATATCTGATTTTGCTCAGATATCTGTGCCTGTATTCTGTGATACTTAATTGAAATGTGCTTGATTAATGAGGTGTTTACTTTTTATAGTCACTATTAAAATGAAAAGCAGTCTGCTCTATCTCCTAGAATTCCATTTCAAAGGAGCTTGATGCTCATTATGAATAATCACTTGCAACTCATGAAAAAAAGACTAAGCTGAACAGAACTCAGGAAGTCTTAATAGAAAAATAAGTCCACTATTCTTGCATCACAAATTGTCTAGGTTATGGTAAGTAACAACATTAGACAAGATACCCAAATACTTAGAGGTAAACTGAATGATTGACCATATAAGATGAACAATATAATAACAGTGGAAGCTCACCTTAACATGAAAGTAACAGACTGCCTACCCTTTTCAAAGGGTATCAGTCTGTTACTTATCAGTCATAACTCAATATGGCTATATTATTTGATTTTTGTTTAATAGCACAGGGTTGAGATACACTATCTCAGTCATGCATGTCAATGGTCATGGTGCTGAGTTTTTTTTTAATCAAATGTTCGACTTCAGGGCTGCACAACTTTATACCTTTATTTAAGGCCACATACAGGCCAATAATTAGCTTAATTAAAATCCTGTAAAAACATATCATCATATCATCCCACTTTTAATCTGATACACAAAACACTGCTATATATAAACTGCAATATAACACGTCATATGTTCTTGACTTCGACCATCAATATTAATCTCAACTTCATTTCTGCTGATTCCACTTGTGTTACTTGTTTCAATCTCCATTTTTATGTGAAAAATAAATATTAATTCAGTGTAATACTTGCTTTGTAAATTGGAAAAGTCCTAGGAAATGTCCAAGAGTCAGCCACCTAAATACAGAGACATTACGTTTTTTGTTACATATTACTAGCAGGCAACCCTCAGGAGAAGAGTGGATAGTGGTACAATGACTGAAATGCTGTCATGAAAGGAAAGTTAAAATTGTGTTCTAAAAAAAGTTATAACTGTCTAGAGGCAGGCTTAACTTTTATACTAACAAATTAAATGGATTTTCAGTCCACAATCTTCTTTCTTATTCATTGAAAAGGAGAGCAATTTCGCTACTGCCTCTGTAGCCATTCAATATAAACACCTTTGTAGCAGTTCTTATATTCTTCTCTTAACCTTTGGTGAACCGCCATTGTATAAATGCCACTTGTACAACTTTCTCTATATGATGAAAGGGCAATGATCTTTGAAATACCAGCAATTGGTCCAACACCCAAAGCTTGATGTGTATCTCTCTAAATACAGGGTCCAAATATTCAACAGAATTTTCCATTGGTGCAAAGATTTATTCTATAGAGTTTAGTATAAAATAGAGATTGATACTTGTAACTTTGCTAGATATAGAGATAAATAATCCTACAAAATGAAGCAGAAATTGTTTGGCATTAATGATCCTTTGTTTTTGTTGATAAAGCCAATGTTTGTAAAGATAATTATCACTTATATTATTAAAAGTGCCGTAAAAAAGGAATACATGTTAGAAAAACATAGATAAAGGTTTTGCAAATGGGAAATCCCACTCAACAGCTATGCTTATGGTGCATTCCATTTCCGTAAAAGTGGTTTGGACTGGACTAGACATTGAGTCTGTTATCTTCTGCTTTATTACTGGGTTACATACTTGAACTTACCTCCTGGGTTAAAAGGTAATACGGTAGCTTTACCCTGGGTAAAATACATTGACATTTGTTCAAAAAGAATACTAAACCACAAGAGAATGGGGCTAAAATGAAGGAAGAGAAAGCATGAAAATGTGCTGAATAAAATTCTATGGGTTATCTAAAATTCATCAGAATATATATATATATTGATTTTGTTCCAACCTATTATGAACATTTTCTAAAAAGAGACAAATACATAAACTTTTTTTTTAATTTGGCTGTTGTGCTTGGTGCATAATAAATATAACAGACATGGCATGAGGACAACTCAACTCAAAAACCTTGAGCCATAAAGCCATACCTTTAGAATTACTTTTCAAACATTCATAAAGAATTAAAATTTCAGCACATTATGTCTTCTGGGACCGTTATTGGCTGGTGTTCTAAGTAGTTTTTATAGACTGAGGTAATTTCCTCAAGAGTCTCATCAGCACAATTGATAATTCAATTCAAAGTTATATTGCAAATATTTTTTTTAAGTCAAACCCCATGAGTGCCACTCTAATTTAGGAAAAGTATTAATTTTGTAGATTTTGAAAACTAATATTATGGCTTTTCTTTTTAGTACTATTTTTGTAATTAACTTTTTAAGAAGAAATATAAGATCTTTAAAAAAAATCTGGGCATTCTTGTTACTGTGTAAAGCCAATAACTGCCGTTACAAAAGGGATGATACACTATGTGACCAAAAGTATGTGGACAGTGACACCTCTCGTAATTACTGAGTTTGGGTTTTTCGGCCACAGCCATTGCTAACAGGTGTATAAAATAAACATAGGCAGTCATCTCGGTAGCCAGGAAGAACACTCCTTGCTGGAATGTGTCAACTGTAAAGTTTGGTCGAGGGGGTTCTGGGTTGGTTTTTCAGGTCTTGGGTGATGCCTCTTAGTTACAGTGAAGGGTAATTTTAATGCTATAGCATGCAAAGACACTTTAGACAATTGTATGCTTCCAACTTCGTGCTATCAGTTTGAGGAAGGCCCTTTCCTGTTCCACTGCACAAAGCAAGCTCCATAAAGATGATTTTTTTGTGGCCCAGCCAGAGCCTTAACCCAATTGAACACCTTTGGGATGAATTGGAATGCCGATTGTGAGCCAGGCATTCTCATTCAACTTTAGTGCCCAACCTGTCCTTTTGACTGAATGGGCACAAATCCCATAGACACATTCAAAAATCTTGTAGAAAACCTTTGCAGAAGAGTAAAGGCTGTTACAGACACAAAGGGGGAGGGGCAGCTCCATATTAATATGGTCAGGTGTGTGATGGTCAGGTGTCCACATACATTTGGCCTTGTTGTGTATTTAAATGTGTAAATGGAAATTCAGCAAACTGGTGAAAGTGAAGTCATCTGGAACATTGCATTGATTGTTATGGAGACTGTGCTACTTTTAAAATCTTACATCAATATTGATCTATATCCTTATCTCCCCTCTCTTGAGAAAGAACAAATTAAAATTTTACTTTGGCTTGCATGCGACTACCAGTTTCAAAAATAATTGTAAACATGGTGATAGAGGTACGTTCGACTTTGTAACTTCAAATTTAATTAGACCAAAGAACAGATTTAACATTGCCAAGCTGCTGGTACATCATATGGCACAATAAAACTGCTGCAAATGTAAGGCTTCCAGAGATTCCACACATCTAGCTTTAAACTACAACTGTTTTAGCATTTGGTCAATTATGAATTTTATTGTATCGAGTCAGGCCTTGAAGCCAATGAGCAGGTTGAGTCCAGAGAAAAATATAAAAAAAAAAATAAATGACTATAAACATTTCAAAGAAATTCTTCAGTTCTAAAACTGCCTGGAGCAAGAAAGACTCACTGATACAAACAACAAGCATAAAGGAATCCATTTGCAAAATGAATAGAAAAATGCAAGAAGTTGACAGGTTGTCTAGATGAAAATAAAATCCAACTGCATGAAAAGAGAAAAAATCAAAATGGCACAGAAATGACAAAAAAATAATGCCAACCCTACTGTCACATATGCCTCGGTATCTGTCTGTCCATAATCCATTCTGTTTCAGGTAGCGTTATAATTTATGAACAGTTGCTCACTTCTGAGAACTTCAAAAATCTAGGATACAGACTAAAATAATTATAAAAATATTTAAAATTCTTTGCATTGTTATTAGCCACTCTCTCCTGTCTATCTATAAACAGAGAGAGGGAGCAAGAGAAAGAGAGGGAGAGTTTGCCTTTTGTAGCATCATCCACAAATAATGCTTTAAATACAAGTTACAATTTTAGTTAGTTACAGTTAAACGAATGTCCACTTGGTAGACGAACTCTGCTTGGTGCGTTAACGGCCAAGGTGCCAGGCTCCAGACTTTTGTTCTAACGTGATATTGTCTTTTTAGGATACGGTGAACTCAGGACATTGCTATTTAGAAAACAAACAATTATGCAGGTGCCCTAATTCCACTTAATGATGGGCTGAACTTGCCAAACATTGTCCTGCAACGACTTTGTAGGTGTCCTTTGTTAAATGACACATGTAAATAGTATGTATTTATCAAAGAAATACATTCCTACACCATGTTTACTTTTTTACTCGTAAACATGGGAGTTACAATGAAATGAAATATATGGTCATCAAATTGTAGTGAAATAGAAGTGACTCAAGTGAAAAATCTGAAGTGAGGCTTTATCACCAGACCAATCATGCAAACTGCGCTAAAATCACTTTTAGACATAGGGCACAAAATGTTTAAATATATACAATATGGATTACAGAACTGAGCGTATGTCCATCAGCAATGGTACAATCAGCTTATTTTAATAACAATTCACAAGCATATTTAATAAGAATATTGCAAATGATGGAAAAACAAGCATTATACTGTATGTTCTGGTTAATGTGACACTTGAAAGAAACTGACAGGGAGCATTAGCAGTTATTTTAACTGGACACCAAATAGTTGGCTTGCATGGCATTACAATGTAATCTTAAAAGATACAAAATAATTAGAATACTTTGAATACCCTATAGAGCACATTCCATTATAATTAATTAAACTATGCTGATTACTAATCACAATTTGTCTCTATAGATTTACAAGTGATAGATGATCATCATTACGTAAATGACAAGATGATGTATCTGACATTATCTGGGAAAATGTTAGTTAATTACTTTTTCAGGTAAATAGGTAAAGGTAAAGTTGGGTTTTTGTGGGTGAAGAATTGGTTAGTCCTGTGTAACTAGAAGTGAACCAATGCCAGTCTGAGCTGAAGGAGGTAAAGTAGAAGTCAGTATGGTGAAAGTCAGGTCTTGTCAAACCAACCTAATAGCATTCTATGAAGAAGTCTAAAAATGTAGATCTAAGAGTGCCAGTAGATGGCCCTACTTGGATTTTTCTCAAAGGGCATTTAATACACTTCCACACAAAATGTTACTGAAGAAATTGTCAGAAATAGGCTTAGGGGCAAATGTGTGTACTTGGATTGGAAATTGGCTAAAAAAATAGAATGCAAACAGTGGTTGCAAATGGAAAATTCTCAATCTGGACCAAGGTATTAATTGGAGCACCTCAAGGGTACTCACACACGTCCTGGGTCCTCTTCTATGTAATTTGTTTATTAATAATCTCCCATATTGCATTGAGAGCCAGGTCTCAGTGTTTGCTGATGACTCAAACTTACGTAGGTTAATACAGTCTAACCTTGATGTTGCTTCTCTGCAAAATGATTTAGACGGAGTGGGAAACTGGCCACGCAAATGGCGAAATGAAGCTCAATAAGACAACTGTAAAGTTATGCATTATGGGACAAATAATAACAATGCATACAATATTTTAACTGGTATCTCTCTGGGAAAAACTACTAATTATAGAAAACAGACTTAGCAACAGTGTGCAATGCCAGTCAGCAGTTGCAAAGACCAATAGGATATCGGCATGTTGAAACATGGTATTGATTCACGGTAGGAGGATATATTGTTGAATCTTTATGGGTCAATGGTAAGACCTCACCTTGAATATACAGTGCAATTCTGTGCACCATCCTTTAAACTAGAAAAGATTCAAAGGAGGCTTAAAAGATCTTATGAAGAGAGACTAAAATGTTGCATCTATATACGCTAGGAAAACAGTGTGGAAAACAGAGGGGATATTATAACATTATATAAATATATGCAGGGCCAATATAAAGAGCTGTTCATTAACAGAAATGTGCAAAGAACCAGAGGCCATCCTCTGAGACTGGAAGAGCAAAGATTTCATAGACAACAAACAAAGGGATTCTTTACAGTACGGGCAATAAACGGATGGCATTCACTGCCAAGAGAGGTGGTTCTATTAAATACAATGGAAGCCTTCAAAAAGGGTCAGTATATATATTTTTATAAAAGCAGAATATACAGAGCTATAAATGATAGAATATAACATTAATATTTTAGAGCCTCTTGATCCAAGGAGAAATCTGATTCTTGGAGTCAAGAAGGAATTGGTGTTCCCCAAGTGGCAAAATGTAAAAAAAACAGCTTTAATTTTTTTTTGGGGGGGTTGCCTTCTTTTTGCTAGCAGCAATGATAGGTGGAAGGGTTGAACTTGATGGACTTAGGCCTTATATTACTATGTTACTATGACTCAAATTCAAATGAGATTGCTTAAAAAAAGAAAACATTTAAACCAGTTTTTTTTACTAAAAGCAGGAATAGAAACATCTTCCTTAGTACAGTTGAATGGTCAGACCTTTCCAGAAATAATTGAATCAAGAAAAATGTTGCCTCGTTCATTTTTTTTTGACTGGAACACTTGATTGTCATGTAGCATGTTAGCACAACAAGAAGATGATTCTTAAAGTGTCTGCATTCTTTTTTATGCGATAAAACTTCATACTAGACAGTCAATTGATGTTTTGTCTAAATGGACAAGCCCATGTAACCCGCAATTTTACAGAAATGTTTCCAAAATTGTATTTATGTGTGTATGTATGGGGATTGATGTGTCAAATATAATTTCTGTTAGGGCACAGTTGTTATTTGAGGATAAGATGGGGAGAGAGTAACAAATAGTGAGTCATCAAGAGCCTCAAGCCTGCCCCGGATGATTGACATACTTACCATGAACATCAATGGTGATCAGTGCACCAAGTGTGATGCGTTCCATTTTTGTTAACCTTCCTCTCACTAAACTGACAATGTCTTCAATCTGTTTATTGCTTTGCTTCAAATATGTTTCCAGTCCTTCCATCTGCATAATCGCCTGCAAAATTGAAGGAAAAAGCAAAACAAAATGCATTAAAAAGTAACTTTTTTTGCGCAAGGTAATTTAATTAACTTCATGCAATCTCCTTTTATACTGGTAAAGTTTGAACATAAAATATTTGTCATAAACCTCAGCAGCTTCCTATTGCAAGTGATGTATTCATTTTAAAAAGCTGAGTAGAAAGCTGGAATCTTTATTTTATTTTAGAAATAAAATGAGTCATGTTCACCTTGCAGTTGCAGAATAACACTAACGCTTTTCTATTAACGTTTATGGCTATTTTTAAAAGCTACATATTTTAATTTTTGAAAGCAGAGAAAAACTGTAAGCAGAAATCACGAAGTCTTATAAACTTAATTGTGTTATTTCTTTAATAATGTCAGCAATTAAGCTTATATTGAAATAAAAAAGTTTTGTTTGCTGTTCTATTGAATATTTTGCATACCTAATACAGGGTTTGAACCTTTTGGAAGAAGATTCAATTAGCTTTCACTCGTAAGGAACTCTTATAGGCTTGTGGATATTTTTAGGGGCCTGATGGGCATATTATACAATTCAGCATGTTACAGGATAAGCACAAAATAAAACTGATGCCTTTCTCAACAGAGTGAAACATATTCAATCATACCACAACTCATATGGGAACTACCCGTGTAAATTGGGCTAAACATTTGTGGGCGGGCTAACCCTGCATATGGGCGGGCTAGCCACACAGAATCCTAAGTCTAAGGGAAAATAGGCAGGGAATGGGCGTGGCCAAACGCTGTCGCCACACCCAGAGAGAGAGGAAGGTTATGGGGATACGAAGGGAACATAGTAACATAGTAACATAGTTCATAAGGTTGAAAAAAGACCAAAATCCATCAAGTTCAACCTATATACATATTGTGTCCCTACTGTGTTGATCCAGAGGAAGGCAAAAAACCCTTATGAAGCAGATGCCAATTGCCCCATACCAGGGGGAAAATTCCTTCCCGACTCCAAATATGGCAATCAGAATAAACGTTCTGTCCCTATTAATCTAATATCCATAACTTGTAATATTATTGCTTTCAAGAAACACGTCCAGGCTCCTTTTAAACTCTTTTATTGAGTTTACCATTACCACTTCCTCTGGCAGAGAGTTCCATAATCTCACCGCTCTTACTGTAAAGAACACCCGTCTGTGCTGGTGTAGAAACCTTCTTTCCTCCAGCCGTAGAGGATGTCCCCTTGTTATAGATACAGTCCTGGGTATAAATAGGTCCTGGGAGTGATCTCTGTACTGCCCCCTTATATATTTATACATAGTTATTAAGTCCCCCCTAAGCCGTCTTTTTTCCAAACTAAATAACCCTAATTCTGATAATCTTTCTGGGTACTGTAGTCCTTCCATTCCCCTTATTACTCTGGTTGCCCGTCTTTGAACCCTCTCCAGCTCCACTATATCTTTCTTGTACACTGGTGCCCAGTACTGTACACAGTATTCCATGTGTGGTCTGACTAGTGACTTGTACAGTGGTAGAATTATTTCCTTGTCGTGGGCAACTCATGATACAACCCATGATTTTATTTGCCTTAGCAGCAGCTGCCTGACACTGGTCGCTACAGGTCAATTTACTGTTAACCAAGACTCCTAAGTCCTTTTCCATGTCAGTCGTCCCCAGTGTTTTCCCATTTAATACATTTTCCCGGCCTGGATTTTTCTTCCCCATGTGCATAACCTTACATTTATCTGTGTTGAACCTCATCTGCCAGCCCAAGCCTCCAACCTATGCAGATCCATTTGTAATCGTGCACTGTCCTCTATTGTGTTAACCACGTTACAGAGCTTAGTATCGTCTGCAAAGATTGATACTTTACTATACAATCCCTCTACAAGGTCATTAATAAATATATTAAAAAGAATAGGACCCAAAACTGACCCCTGTGGTACCCCACTAGTAACAGTCACCCACTCAGAGTATGTACCATTAATAACCACCCTCTGTTTCCTATCACTGAGCCAGTTACTTACCCACATACACACATTCTCCCCCAGCCCAAGCATTCTCATTTTATGTACCAGCCTTTTATGTGGCACCGTATCAAATGCTTTGGAAAAATCAAGATATACGACATCCAGCGATTCACCCCGATCCAGTCTTGAGCTCACCTCCTCATAAAAGCTGATCAGGTTAGTTTGACAGGACCGATCCCTTGTAAACCCAATGCTGATATGGAGTCATACATTTATTTTCATTGAGATTCTCCAAAATAGCATCTCTTAGGAAACCCTCAAACAGTTTACATACAACAGAAGTTAAACTAACAGGCCTATAATTCCCCGGGTCACTTTTTGTCCCCTTTTTGAATATTGGCACAACATTTGCTATGCGCCAGTCCTGGGAACAGACCCTGTCACTATAGAGTCCTTGAATATTAGAAATAGGGGTCTGTCTATTACATTACTTAACTCCCTTAGAACGCGGGGGTGAATGCCATCTGGACCTGGTGATTTGTCTATTTTGATTTTTTTTAGGCGGCACTGCACTTCTTCCTGGGTTAGACAGGCAACATGTACTGGGGCATTTATCTCATCCTGCTGTATATTACCTGGCATTTCCTTTTCCTTTCATTTTTAACCTTTTTACTATTTATATAGTTAAAGAACATTTTGGGGTGTGTTTTACTCTCTTTGGCAATGAGTCTTTCTGTCGCCACTTTTGCTGCTTTTATCTGATTTTTACATATTTTATTTTTTTCCCGATAGCTTCTTAGTGCTTCCTCACTGCCTTCCTGTTTTAGTAGCTTAAATGCCTTTTTGCCATTTATTGCCCCCTTTACATTTTTATTTATCCACATTGGTTTTCTCTTGTTCCTGACTCTTTTATTCCCATACGTATGTACTTTTCACAGTGAGAATTTAAGATATTTTAAAAAACCTTCCATTTAGTGTCTGTACTCTTGTTTTTGAGGATATTTTCCCAATTTACAGTGTTAAGGGCTTCTCTTAGTTGATCAAACTTTGCTTTCCTAAAGTTCATAGTTCTTGTGGCTCCTCTAAGAGTTCCCTTATTGAAGGACAAGTTATAATGTATTATATTGTGATCACTATTTCCTAGGTGCCCTCTGACCTGCACATTAGTTACTCTGTCAGGTCTGTTGGTTAATATTAAGTCCAGTAGAGCGTCCCCTCTGGTTGGGTCCTGTACCATTTGGGACAGATAGTCAGAAACCGGTTTCCTTTATGAGATTCACAGGTCTCGGTTTCCCAGTTTATGTCGGGATAGTTAAAGTCCCCCATAATAACCACCTCATTGTGATTTGCTGCCTTGTTTATTTGCTTTAATAATTGATCTTCTGCTGCTTCAATTATATTTGGTGGCTTATAGCAAACTCCGATCAGTATTTTATTATTTTTCTTTCCATATATTTCTACCCATAATGACTCCATATCATCATTTCCCTCACGTATATTCTCCCGCAGTGTGGCCTTTAGGCTGGACTTTACATAGAGGCAAACTCCTCCCCCTTTTTGTTTTTTTCGATCCTTCCTGAATAGACTATAACCCTGTATGTTAACTGCCCAGTCATAGCTATCATCCAACCATGTCTCTGTTATACCCACAGCGCTTCACCCAGAGACTGTTAATTGCAATAAATAACTCATACTCTCATCAAATCAGTACGCCAATATTTTTGGTCACTTTAGAGACACGTTTATAAAAAATAAATTCCAGTGAAAAGTTTTAAAAATGGTCTTCTCATCATACCAACTAATTAAATATTCCTGAGGATTTGACCATTTAACTAATTGCTATGGTAATATATTTTGCACCAGGGTTTCTTTTTTAAAATTAACACCCAAGGCAGGGGTGTAGCTAGAAACCACAGGGCTCTGATGTAAAAATAGCTCAGGGATCCCCAACATCATCAAGCAAGATGTCCCACTGTGCCATCTTTACCCCCAGACAGCTTGTGAGTGCCACCTTTAACTCCAAGTGTTTTATATGTGCCATCCTAATCCCCAAACAGCCTGTTTTTGCTCTGCCTAACATACAGTATGTAACACACAAACACTTACACATATACATCTATGCTCACACACACTATTACAAACACATTCATGTTAAGAGACACTTATACATACACATTATGATCAGATTATACATTGAACATTCATGCTCACATTCACTTATGCTTAGACATTCATGCTCACAGATACATTTATATTCATGTTAACACATACTTAATCACACACACTTTAGCTCAAATGCACACATACACATACACATTATGTTAACACACACACTTATACACAGGCATTCATGTTCACATATGCTTACATACATACATAACACCTACATTTAAAAACGATTGAATATCTTAATAGAGGCCGTGTGCCTGAATATACTTCATATCTAAATTCAGCCGTAGAACTTTTCCTTATCAAGGCTAAAGGTTATTCAATGTCTTTTTTTCCGATTTTTCTGAACGGCATGCTAATTGGCAACAACTTTGAGAGTTTGCATGGTTCAGTGCATCTACAACAGATACAAATTCAACCAGATCAGAACAAAATAAAAAAATATTCTTTTTTTTAGCAATACACAAATACCTATCTAAAAAAACCCTGACTTAGAGAAATCCAATTATCCTTCAAAACAGTTGTTTCAGACTTAATAGTCTGTTTTTGCATATCAAGTTTAATTTTACTGTTGTTACGCAGTTGAGAGTCCTGTTGAATGACACAAAAGCAAGTATGCAGCTGTGCTTGAGGAGCTGTGTTGTCAAGAGCATTGCAACAAAACAACGCCAGATTTGTTCTAAGTTAATAAGCTTACTTATTAGAAAATGGAGTACTTATTTTAAATATTTTCAAAAAAATTGAATTTTTTCTTTGGGTCATTGAATTTATCCTCAGTCTATATTCTTTGTTTTTTGAGTGGTGTAATACTTTTACAAAGTTTTGAGATTTTAATTAGGGACTATTGGATGTCTTGAAAGCATTTTCTTTTGTCTGTTTTCTTGCAAAAGGAAACCATTCACTCACCTGTTTTAGGTTTACCTCGTGTTTCTTCCTTATAAAGCTGCCAGAATGTATGCTAGTATGGTTAGCATTTGGGAAGGCGCCATGTTTTTTTCTATTAATTATTAAAATCAGTCAGGATGACCTTTTATAGAAATTTTATTTATATGGGTCACCACATAATGACAACAAATGTGTTGTATGAAAGTCGACAGTTATAGATAGATAGCATGACATCAGTGTTTGGTCCCTCTGACAATGTGGGCGAGTTATTGGTCCCCATGTCAGAGGACATTCCTGCTCACATTGGGGTGAGTTCCGGCTGGGACACCCGCCATTTAAGGGGAAATGTGTGGGGAGTGGGGCGTGTCTGGTTGAGTTCCCAGGTGTGCAGGGGAGGGCTGGTAGCCTAAGGCCTGGGGGGGCAAGTCTAGTCAAGTGGCCCATTGCGCCAGCGAATCAGCACACCATCCATGCCCATCTTTTCCTGATTTGATATAATATTGATGTAATGTGATGGGACTGGGAGTAAAAACAATTATGTTTAATACATTAAAAAAACAGCTAATCTTAACAAAATAAAATTTAAATATGGAAAAATTGGACCCTAGGCATTTCCTTGGGCCCCTGCCTGTAATCATCCCCAGAGTCCCTGATTCACTAAGCCACACCTCTGTTTTACTGACTCCCTGTAGTTCAGGTATAGATCAAATAAACAGCACATGTAAACAGCATGTGCATGTATAGATCAACTCAATAAGAAATACAAACCATGTATTTGCAGGTATACATAAATAATGCATGAAAACATAGCATAGCAGATACAGATCAACAGAATAACACACAAACCCAGTTTTGCAGGTACAGATCAACTGGAAATCACATAACAACTAAGCATTGAAGGTATAGATAAAACCCCCTAAATTACAGGCATGCACAGGATGCACACACCCAAAGCCAGCCCTGGTGTCCACACTGTCCATATAGAACATGACCAGCACCAAGATAACATTAACAAATTACAGTAAAGAGTGAGCCAACTTTGTCCCCAAACAGCCCAGCGTGAGACAATTTTGCCCCCAAACAGCCAGCCCTGACACCAGTATAGGCTCTGCAACACCGACACCCAAACACACACACCAGGACAGGCTCTGCCACACCGATATCCAAACACACACAAACCAGGAAAAGGCTCTGCCACACCTAACACACACACACACCAGGAAAGGCTCTGCGACACTGACACCCACATCCAAAATGCTTTCCACACTGGTTTGCTGTTTGTTTGTTTTGTCCCTTGTGTATTGATGTCCCAGTCAGCCCTCCCTTTGGTTTTAATGTATTTCCCCCCACACCCTTGTGTATTGCCCCATGTGGATTTGTGCCCCCAGCTAGACCCCTTTGTACATTATGCCCCTTGTGTATTGCCCCGTGTGGATTTGTGCACACAGCCAGCCCCCTTTGTACATTCTGCCCCAACACCCTTGTGTATTGATTTATGTGATGTCCCCAGCCAGCCCCGCTCCCTTGTGTATTGATGCCCCCCTTTGCATTGTTAATGACGCATGTATATTGAAACGGACAGCCACCCACCGCCCACCCTTTGTTTAATTGAATATGTGGTGCCCTACGCACCCTGTTGTGTAACTTATACCCCTAGCGCACCCCATTTTGCATTTGATCTTTTGTCCCAATGGAGCCCCCCTATAAATATATGGCTCCCCTTCCGCCTATTACCCCAACCATTTTTTTAATTTTGTTAATACTTATGTTTTTGCTGCCATCCTTCACTGCTGCTGTCCTCCAACGTGCCATCCTTCTAGCTGTCACGAGGAGCTGTTCCTTCTCGCTGTCACGAGGAGCTGTGAGCGGCCCATCACATTGACGAGTCACACGGAACAGGACACTCGGCAGCACTGTGCAGGCATGCTGGACGCTTAATGATTTTAAAGCCGCCAGCGTGTCTTACGGCCGCTTTAAGAGTAACAGCCACATCGGCTGCAATGGCATCTCGGTGTGGCGGATGCTGCGGGCGTTAAAGAGGGCCCTGGCGTAGCCGAATCGGCCACTTAAATGTGATCAGAATACATCTTAACCCTTTCAAGACCGGGACGTACCTGGTACTTCCGGGTCACCGGTCACCGGCAGACCGGGGCGTACCAGGTACGTCACAGCCTTTACGCGATCCAGCGTCGCTTTGAACGCTGGGATCGCGAGGGGCGGCTGCTACTGACCGCTGGGTGTTCCCAGCGATCAGTAGCAGCCACCCCCCCTCAATTCCGTGCACGTGATCGCTTTTCAGCGAATCACGATCACGGAATTTAAATATTTAAAAACATACTGCGGTCTTCAAGTGAAGACGCAGTATGCAAATGCCGGTCCGGAAGGGGTTAATAGGTGGTAGGCAAGGTGGGTAAATAACATTGTGAATCTCAAAACATTTTTAGGAAGTTCCCAGGTGCTGCATGAATAGGCTCCATCACCTTCTTCCTCAAGATCTGTTTCATGGACACTTCCTGTCTAGAGTATTACTAAAGGGTGCTTTCTGTGAAAGCTTTCTTTTTCTGCGATCTGCGCCTAGTCCTGCTATCTATCAAGAATCTCATCTTATGAGTTCATAGCCCCCGTATGTTTATCCTTGACAATATAGCTTAATAGTTATGGTGTTGCTACCATGAAAATAAACAAACAGCACACTTGATTGCCCCGTGGCAGAGAATGTGGCAAGCAAGGCTAAGCCCAATTCTGGCTTGTTCGTCTTTGTGCATGCCTTGTCAGGTGGGAGAGATGGTACAGGGAGGTTCTTAAACTTTAAGAAATAACCACCTATCTGTCTTTTCTAAGTGGGTCCATCCACAGACAGTGGCGTCGCTACAGGGGGGCAAGGGGGG
>VKOC01049610.1:0-102043 GCA_009364415.1 Spea multiplicata
ATATATTTACTTAATCAATTGTGTTCGGTTGTTTCTTAAATGCATTAGGGCAATGAGGGGGTTAAGCCTACATTCACTTGCTATGTGGATAACGGCAGCATTTGAATGAAGATATACGTCAGCATTTTAAATGCAAGGCTTCCGTCACATGCAAAGAGGGGGTGTCATGCAAAACCAGGAAGTGTTTAGCTAATAAAAGCCGGCAATACACCAAACAGGAACACAGATATATACACTTTATTTCTTTTGATTTGTTACCATTACTTTACATTACAACTCTCCTGAGAAAGCCAAACTTGCATTTGGCCAAACGTGTTGAGATCAGATTGGGACCATTTGGATTTTCTTTATTGTGAGCAAGATCAACTGGACTATACCAAAAAGCGAATTGCGCATAACATTCGGTTGTGCCAAAATTTGTTGTAAGTGTAATTTTACCCTCATTTTTACCTTTTTGCTGAGATAATGCACCATTAGGGATGTGTTATATGGGGGGCATAAGGCTTTTCTGGAGCCAGAGTGCCCCATGAAATGCCTTTTAACCCGCTTTATGCCACTCTGCTTCCAGAAATGCCTTTTAACCCCCTGGAGAATAACATATGACACTCACCTCCCACACTGTACCAGGAGGAATAAGTAGTCCCAACGGATCCCTTGATCTCTTCCCCCAAAAAATATAACCACTTCCAACCACTCATAGTCTATAGGAGTAGGCTGGCCCCCAGGCCCTTCCAGGAGCCCAGGGCACAGTGGCTTCTGTGACATTTCTCCTCCCAAAAGGTAGACTAACTAGGTACCTGACCTCCAACTAGTCTGGGTCTGAGTTATTCAGATGGCAGACTCCAAAGCTCCCCTCCATCTTTGCTGTCTGCTACTGCGGCGGGCAAGTCTACCTTGTTTTTCTCTTTAATCGCCTTCCATAACAAACTGGAGCTGCCAAAGTCCTCACCTTCTGAAGAATGGTGCATTTCCGTCCTCGACTGCTGCTGATCCACAAACCAATATAATGCTCAGTACCAGTACTCAAGCTCCCTTCACACCAGTCATTTCAGTTTGGTTATCTCCTCATATGTGAATTGTCCTTCCAGTAAGCGGAGCCACAAGTTTATCCGGTCCCAGAAGCACTGTTCTGGGGTGGGCAGACTTTGTCTCTGCAGCCGTACCAATTCTCAAGGGCATCTTTCCACATCTCTAGCCAAATCCGAGCACTCCCTTTCAGGCACGTCTCTTCTGGAAGCATCCCTCCTACTACAGCTAGGGCGATTTCAAATTGCAGCTTGAAGTCTCATATCGGAGCTTGCCATTCGGAGGTATACTATCCCAGCGTCCAAATATTTTGATACCTGGCCATCCACTTCTCCTTGTTTCCCGGACTACCGCTTGGATAGCTTGGCTCCATAGATTCCCAACCCTCTCCACACTCCGCTATGGATTTTTTCCTCCACACTCCCATAATGTCTGGCTCTGATCCTTCACCATCTGCTGCTGAGATATCTCATTTGAAACTGACGAAAACAAATTGTAAAAGTGTTGATGACTGATGGTAGGGTCAATGACTGATAGGTAGAATTAGCCAAAAACATAATGTTATGGCTGTGACTGATGTGCCTAACAACCTGTGGAAATTGTTCCTTACTTTGTTTTAGTGCAGCAAATGTACTGTTATATGGTGGATTGGAGAGGTTGTAGTGTACTGCTGTAGTTTATTACAGGGACTGCTGCAGAAATTTTTTCCCCTATTCCTGCATAGAGTTAGGCTGATTCAGACAATTGCCCATTTATGCGACTAGCCAAAACTGTAATTTGTGGACAAGTTAATTTTTTAAAATTATTTTTCTATCATATCATTTGTTATTCTATTATAAATAATTATTGATGACAAAACCAGTCATTCTACTGGGATTGCACACACTTTAACCCCTTAACGACATATGATGAGGACTGGTACGTCACACAAATATGTCATGGCATTAAACAATTTTAGAAAGTGATCTACAATCACTTTCTTTGCTTAAATGGTGTTGCTATAATGCCTCGATTTTATGCCCATGCATGGGTGGTGTCAGTGTAATGATGATACTGAACACATATTGGGGTGTTTGACACTCCTAAAATTAGCATATTAGCTTAAAACAATTCTCGCTTGGAAAGAGTTAAAATACTGGCATATTAAATGCCCGTGGGGTGTCTACTTTTAAAAAAGGTATGATTTGATGGGGTAAATTGAATTGGCCAGGTTCAACAACGTCCCAATTAACACCGGGGGGAAGGATGGCCACACATCTAATTTCCAATTAGAAAAATGCACACGTACCAAATGTGGCCTTTTAGTTCCCCCCAAAAATGACACACCCATGCATGTGGGGTATCACTGCACTCAGGAGATGTTGCTGAACACATTATGGGGTGTCGTGTGACAGCGGCATATACCAGGAGCTGTAAATTCATACATAAAGTAGGTGTGTGTGGAAAAAATACACACACAAAAATACTACTGCAAACTTTGAAAAAATGCTGGTGGTAAAATGTGTACATGCAAAGAGTTAAAATACCAGCATTTAAAATACCCTGGGATGTCTAGTTTTCAAAAATATATGGTTTTGTTGGGCACACTGAAATGGCCCGGCTCAAAGATGTACCAAATAGGACATGGGCAGTGGATGCCCAAATGCCAAAGTTAAACATTGAAAAATGCGCATGCCCCAAATGTGGCCCTTTTTCCCCCAAACAGCCAGGCAAAATCATTCATGTGGGGTATCACTGCTCTGAGGAGATGTTGCTGAACACATATTGGGGTGTTTTGTGATAGTGACATAAACGAGAACATTTTAATTCATACCTGAAGTAAAATGTGTGTGACAAAACAAATGCAAAAAAATGACTACCACAAAGTTTGACAAAGACTGGTGGTAGATATGGTGCATGGAAAGAGTTAAAATACTAGCATTTGAAATACCCTGGGGTGTCTAGTTTTCAAAAATATATGGGTTTATTGGGCACACTGAAATGGCCCGGCTCAAAGATGTACCAAATAGGGCATGGGCAGTGGATCCCCAAATGCCAAAGTTCAACATTGAAAAATGCGCATGCCCCAAATGTGGCCCTTTTGCCCCCAAACAGCCAGGCAAAATCATTCATGTGAGGTATCGCTGTACTCAGGAGATGTTGCTGAACACATATTGGGGTGTTTTGTGATAGTGACATATACGAGAACTTTTTAATTCATACCTGAAGTAAAATGTGTGTGGAAAACCAAATGCAAAAAAATGACTACCACAAAGTTTGACAAAGACTGGTGGTAGATATGGTGCATGGAAAGAGTTAAAATACTAGCATTTGAAATACCCTGGGGTGTCTAGTTTTCAAAAATATATGGGTTTATTGGGCACACTGAAATGGCCCGGCTCAAAGATGTACCAAATAGGGCATGGGCAGTGGATCCCCAAATGCCAAAGTTCAACATTGAAAAATGCGCATGCCCCAAATGTGGCCCTTTTGCCCCCAAACAGCCAGGCAAAATCATTCATGTGAGGTATCGCTGTACTCAGGAGATGTTGCTGAGCACATATTGGGGTGTTTTGTGATAGTGACATAAACGAGAACATTTTAAATCATACCTGAAGTAAAATGTGTGTGACAAAACAAATGCAAAAAAATGACTACCACAAAGTTTGACAAAGACTGGTGGTAGATATGGTGCATGGAAAGAGTTAAAATACTAGCATTTGGAATACCCTGGGCTGTTTAGTTTTCAAAAATATATGACTCGATGGGGTAAATTGCATTGGCCGGGTTCAAAGATACCCGAAATGGCACATGGGGGGAAGAATTACCAGATTTGGAGAAAATGGCTTTGAAATAGCAAAACGCTACCTGTACTTATTGCCCCATAATGGGTAGAAAAAAGCAAAAAAACATAAAAACATTGGGTATTTCTAAACTCAGGACAAATAGTAGAATCTATTTAGCAGGTTTTTTCATTACCTTTTATAGATGAGTAAAAGATTTTTCAACTAAAAGTTAGAAACAGTCATTTTTTTCTAAATTTTTCACCATATTTTATAATTTTTTTAATAGTAAATAATATGATACAATCAAAACAATGTCATCTAAAGAAAGCCCTTCTTGTCCTGAAAAAAACAATATCTAATGTGTGTGGGTTCAGTAAACGGGAAAGAAGAAAATTACAGCTAAACGCGAGCAGCGCAGAAATGTTAAAAAGGCCATTGTCACCAGGGGAACAAACAGTAAAATCAGCCTTTGTCACGAAGGGGTTAATAAGCATTAACCTGTTGCAAATAAACAAAAAATGATCATGCGTTTATTCTTGGGAGAACCTGCAAGACACCAAACCCGTGGTCTTGTTTTTTCATGTCACTTTTGGCTACGTGAAGCAGCCATTGAGTGGCAGGAAGGTTCTCACATTGATGTCAATGGGAGCTCTTTCTGTGCATGCACATGCGGGCCTTTTTATTTGAACTTC
Organism: Spea multiplicata; assembly: GCA_009364415.1. Taxonomy (NCBI): domain Eukaryota; kingdom Metazoa; phylum Chordata; class Amphibia; order Anura; family Pelobatidae; genus Spea; species Spea multiplicata. The sequence continues at coordinate 4,484 of VKOC01049610.1, forward strand.
TGTGCAAACCAGCATCGAATCTGGCTGGCAGTCAGTATGGTGTGCCAGTTATATGCATGGACACATATACGAGTGTGTCCATGCATGTATTTGTTCACATCCATGCATTATATACACAGGGTATGTATTGAGATTTCGTATAGGGTGTCTCATGGACTAAGACCGGACCTGCAGATTATATTTAACTTGATCCGTTAAATACTATAGAATAGGCAGCACTTTATGAGCCTTTCTAATGAGCGGCTGGATATAAAGTATAAATACCTGCTGGTGTGATCTGTAGACACAGCCTTTAATTAGAATTACATGTTGTAGCACGCTTTTCACTAGTGTGACGAAAGAAAACTAAAGCAATCCTGGCCCTGTTAGTAAGAATATTTAAATTGGTTCATTATTGGTTCATCATTACACAGTATATAATTAAAGAGAAACCCTTTTTCCACATTTTACATTTATATATTCTATATACCATACCTTTATGTAATGGTGGTTAGTGTTCTATGTATTCTATGCATTGTCTCTTATCTGTTAATGGCCGATAAAGAATTGTCAAATGATGCCCTCTAGTCCTTTGACCTAGTTTTCATTCAGCTTGCATGCCACCCTTGCACCCCACTGAGCCAAGCTCACACACATCACACTCACACATACATGTACGGGCTCAAAATACATTGTTTTCAATGGGTTTAGGGACCACCCATTATCCTTAAGGGGTTAAGGGGTTTGGACTGTCATGGTCAAACTGAGACGCAGCATAATAAAGCACGCACACAGAGGCCCTTTTTATACCTTGTGATACGATTGTGATGCATTTATCACAATTTATCACTATATCTATAATAAAATCATTCCCCTTTTAGCAGTAAAAAATTGTTTTATTATATAGTAGATGCTTTCCATTTGTATTGTAGCGTGTCACTTCAGACCTTAGTAAGTCTGAAAATATATAATGTAGCTAACAATTTGTAGGACAAGGGTGGAAGGTTGAGTGAAGTAAAGGAGGCGCACTGCATTTGGGTAAAATAAAGCCAAAATGCATCACAATCGTATCACAAGGTGCAGTGTGAAAATAGTCAAACCACTTAACCACCGATTAGAAAAAAACAAACGACATCGGAGTGTGCGGTTGCCTCGGGAAAGGCTGATTACAGCTAATGGGGCAACTTGCAGCAACCTTTCCATATAACCCAAACACAGGGATAAGGATATTTAGATAGCGAGACAGAGACTGAGACAGTTGGCAGTGTTGGTGGGAGGTTGACAGGGAGGGTATAGGAGGAGAGCATTGCACAGTAAAGTATACATAATACAACTTTTGCACATACAACAAACATTTTACAAAAAACACCACATTGTAAACTGATTTGATTGGGATTGGTGGTATTACATCGGGGTGATGTGTATGTGGAAACAGGTAGAGGTGCATTTGTCATGATGAGACCTGTAAGTGATACTTAGTGCAGGGGTATCTGTGTGGTTTATATATTATGGTTCGTAACATGTCAGCATTGAAGTCCTTGGTAAGGTTTAAGGCTATTTAGTTAAGCAGGTCTAGTGAAGGTAAGACGAAAGATTTTGTGGCAAAATTTAGGCAAAAAATTTATCCTTTTTAGGTGTTTGGAAACACTGTGCACCTCATCGGCATGGTTTTAGCGTAACATTTTCTTTGTAGTTGCACCGTCACATGCTTACTGTGTTTTTTTTAATTAAGGCCAATTAAGATTTAGTCAGGTCATTGAATCGAGCCCCTTGTGTGCCATTGTGATGTATTAAGCAGTTTCATTAATTGCTATGGTGATAGGACCCTAGTTGTGTGTTTTTTTCTATACCCACAATGGACATCTATTTTACCAGATTGCTAAATGTAAATCAAAAGTCAAGTATAGTCTAGTGTGACAGGGTTTGTCTTAAAATGAATTTTATATTGCACATAGGTGCAGTCAAACATACACATACTTTCCACGGCAGGGAAACAGGGAGGCCAGTTTGATGAAACAGATGGGGAAGGGGAGTCTGGCAGATTGGCTGGGGCTCAAGGCAAGGGATGGATGCAAGATGAACAGGTTAATGATGTGCATGGCAGGGAGAATTCAGCACCAGATGTGAGCAAAACACAAAAGGAAAAAGTAGGAATGAAAGGAGAAAGGGTTGGTAGGAAGCCAAAAATATGTGTTTGACTGACACACGTATCGTCTATAATTTCTTCAGCAAATGCAGCTAGGATTTCTTTGTATCCAAGACAGCAGTGGCATGTAGAATCGCACAATGACTCGGATAAAAAGAAGCATCGTGATTTCAAAGTGTTTTATGAGCCGTCATGTGTTTTTTATGTTAGCAAAAATCAAGATAATTGTAGGTACACAGTATCACCTTCAGCAATCATGTTACAATAGGCAGCTTACAGCATTTACATCCTGGCAAAATACTAATTTAAGTTGGGTTTTTAGTACTGTTTAACACGAAAATGTTCCATCTCCTTGTAACTGAAAATGAAATGTTTCTTTTGGACTGTGGACGGTGGATAGGAAATTGCAATTGGCTAAAAATGTGTCCTCATTATTCTAACATAACTTGCCCATAGCCTGCTTCTGACTCACCTTGGACTTGTTCGCTGTCACTTAAATGAACTCTCTTGGGTTGCTTTGGCACCAAGTAGACTTGAACAGGCGGTGGAGTGGGCATAACTAAACATATTTCTGGAGCCTCCTATGAAATCCAGAGAGTTCCCCAGGTATGGATGTAATCCTGTACCTTCCTCCTAAGCAGTGATACTTGAGTGCATGTTCTTCCATTAAAATTCCACCGTTGTCCTACAAACTGTTAGCTACATTATATATGGTAATTGTGTGCTTTATTATCATCATCATCATCATCACACATTGTTCACTGTGGTGTGCAGGGCCAATTCTGGCAGTTTTGCTATAGCTATAAACAGCTTATACTTTTTTTCTGGACAAGTTAAGCTACACCCAGTTTAGGAAGGGGAGTTAGGGAGTAAGGTGTGATAGTTGTGAAGGAGCAAGGTGTAAAGTCTGATACATTAATAAATGTGATATTTTAGATGTGACAATCTTATTAATAATGTGTTGTTTTAAAATGATATATTAAGTATGATTGGGATAGAGCGATGAGGCGGTTTAGGTGAAATAATGAAAAAGTATGCAAAAAATTAGAATTTCTGGCAGGGGGGGTGAAACGCTTTAATCCGTGTAGTCTAAGAATGGGACTATGAAAATCATTGCACTTTACCATATCACATCTTATCTTTTGTATATTATTCATGCAGTCTTAATATCTTACATATTTAATGTGCATGTAAACAATTAATCCAAGTGGAGCTATATTTGGGTACCACCATTATTTTCATGATATAATTGATTTACTCCAGCGGTTGCTGAGAGACGCACTCCATTCCCACCAAAATAAAAAGGCACGGATTGTGTTTAGTTTCATTAATCCTCTTATTTTTTTTTATAATGAAATAAATGTAATAATGAATTTTGATGTATACCATGAACTCTATTGTAGAAAACAGAAGTGGGTGAGCCAGCACAAGCTGACCCAGGATGGACCAAACCTTCAGGCTCTGCCTTGTCGGTACAGTATATGCATGAGCCAAGCTGGACCCGTCAAGGGTTTTGGTCATCTCCAGTGAAAAAAGAAAGTGAAGAATTACTCATTCATATGGATTTGAAATCTCTAAGGAAATAATGAAATGAGACCAATCATCTTCAAGAACAAAAAGTAGAGAAACAGCAACACTTAATATAAAATCTTCAGATAAATGTAATAAATATGAAGCTTTAGTACTGTATATGGTGGCAGCATATCATCTGCCACCCCAAGGCACCAAAGAGGGATTACAAAAACCAACATTATAACTAGGCATAACATGAACAGATATCCAGCCTAATAATTAGAAATAAAAAATCTCGGAATTGGAGCTCTATTTCCATTCCCTGTGGCTCTAGGCATGTCCATTAAAATGAGATACCTTGAGTGATGATTGTAGAACAAGGCATATTAAATAGTGAATTATGTGAGACACATTTTACATTAGTTTATAAAAGGAGCCAATTCATCCAGCTCTTATCACTATATTAAAATTGTGGTTCTACTGATTTTTGTGGCTTACTATAAAAACTATAGCTTCTGATTAACAAAATATATAGTACTGCAATACATTAAAAATAGAGGGATACAGTAAGGGAACGGACACCAGCTATGGTTAACACCAGGAAAGATGGGAAAAACGATGCTTAATAACAAATCCTTAAATACCGTAGGTACTTTTAATAATTATGAAGCCTTAGTACTGCATTTGAGGATATTTATGACAAAAGCAGCATCATAATGGGTCATAAGATGAATTGATATGCAGACTCAAAATTAGATATAAAAAACTGAATTTGAGCCCTGTTTCCATTCCCCATGGCTCCAGGCATGTCAATTAAGACTAGATGTATTGTGTGATAATTCGAAAAGGAGACATATTAAATGGCGAGTTATGTGAGACACATTATACATTAGCTTATAAAACAAGACCATTCATCCAGCTTTTATCACTACATTATCAATGTAGTTTAAGTGATGTTCACAGCTCTTTATAAAAAATATAGCTTTTGGTTGAATATATGGATATAGTATGGAATGTGAATAGCTTAAAAACTGGTGTGCAGTTAGAGTTATTGCTGTTAATCTGAAATGAACTACAGCCCATTTGACATAATAAAATAAAGATAAAAGCCTAGCTAAAGGATATATTCAACTATAAATCAAGATTAATTATAATTGAATTAACTTTTAAAGCATCCATAAACGACGTCTGAGGCACATTAGCACAAATCATATCTTAAAGACCAAAACAAAAGAAAAGCATGCAACAGGAAAACCTATAGAATATAATATAGCCACTTTATAAATCATCTCCACGCGCAAATCAGTCTATAGTTAAGATTACATTTCAAAGGGATTTGAGTGATTAGTAATTTTTTTTTTTTAAAAACTGCGTTTGGTAAATATTTCTGGGTTTTGTGAATATATACACATTTCCATAGCTGTGAACCAATGTTTATTTCCAATGCCCTATAGCTATTATTTAAGAAGCCCCAACCTGTTCTCACACCGTGCTTACCCACAGGGGACCGCTGAGGAAGGTGCCGTGGGTGCTCAACACTTGGCTGCCAATACTCTCAGTGGGGTCATCTTACGTGTATTACATGACCCTGCAGTAGAAGGGTGGCAGCAACATAGTGTTAGTATGTGTATGTATAGTGTTTGTGTGTGTTTCTGTGTGCTTAATGTTAGTATGTGTGTTTCTATATGCATATAATTGGTAGGAAATGGACAAGTGGGGCATGTTTCAATGAGGTGGTGTGAGTGACAGACTACCAACTTTGTTTGGTACTCCTAAGTACATGTTGCTCTCCATATGCCTAGTATATGTAGCAGAAAACATGGCACTGGTGAGTAAGATTAATAAACTGTTTGTATAACCTTTGTTATAGAATTAAATTATATGTATCAGTTGGATAGTGAGTTGACCCCTATCTCTTAACCTTCTGTCCCATGACACATGCCCAGGTTTCTCTTTAAATTGAAGGGATTAATCTCTTAAAAACCACACTAATTCAAATGTCTGCATTGACCTGGACATTTGATCTAGGTCCTCTTATTAAGATCATTTCTGAAAGACACTTCAACAAAACTGAGTTCCGAGTTATATCCTCTTTGGTGCTATCTAATATGTGACACCACACTAGATTACTATAATTTAATTACCCCAAGGACAATCAATGAGGTTTATCGGAAGATAACACAATAATGTCCAGTTCTGAATTCTGCTCTTGAATACCTCTGCTTAAGATTTAAATACTGGATCCACATACCTTTCCACAGGGTAGTTATGGCTGAGGTTTTGAGCTTGAGCCCTCCTTCTTGGAGCAGAAACTAATTGGATGTAAAGTTAAGTTAGTGAGTTGACTTTCCTGGCATCTCTCTCTCTAGCCAATAAACTCCAGTGATGTTCTCTAACAGCCACAACTGCAAGTCTGGATCAAGCCAGGATCTATATTTTTGTTTTGTTACATTGTGTTGCACCATTCCAATTTAGCAGATTCCCTGAAATTGATGTTCTTTTGAACTATAGTTTCTCTGGCTTAGCCTGTTTTTATTTTCTCCTCTCCTACTTTAGTGTTTAGGCCAATTATCCAGGATATGCTGTACTGGGAGGTATGTGTAGAATTTTCACGTTCAGTTCTCAAGGTCAGTGCTGAATAATAGTATATGATGTATAGCTTGTGGCAGCACTTAGTAAAGTGGATGGCGCTCTAGCATGTAGACTCATAGGAATAAATGAATGTTGTAATAGAATTGGACTTGCATTTTTCTTCTTCTGGTTGGGTGACATGCAAAATAGTTTGAGGACCTCAATGGTGCAGAAGCATACTTTTGAATTTATTTAGGTAATCCTATACTCAAAATGCCTTGTAAGAACTTACCCCCCACTTCTTTCGGGGGGCTGTTAGTGGCAACAAGGGTAGGATTGACTCTCATAGCCTTAATGCTCTCCATGATTCTCCCATGTTCTTTAGACTTCCTGGCTTTGCTTACCTATGCACTGTTTTAGCTTGGTGGGCTATAGTAAGAATTGTATTCTGCCTTTGACTGTGGCTTGTATTTCTAACTTAGTATCATCGCTGTACAATTCCAGTGGTCTATATGCACTGAATTGTTGACCTTACCACCTGGCTTCATAATCCTCTCAATTTTATGCCTTTCCTGCCAGTCTTTAATGCATTGGACTACCTGATTTAACATTAGTGATGCCTTCCTTGACTGGGGAAAAGACAGCAAGGTATTTAGGTCTAGGTAGCGGAGGTTGTTTTACGTGCCTTGTCATTTACTTTTTCTAACTTGAGTCCCTTCCTGTCACCTTCTTCTATCAAAGCAGGGTATTTATTATGGCAGTCAGATAGATCTGGATCCTGATTTGACTTGGTCAAATGTGACATCATGCTGCTGCAGATAGGATGCATTGGCGGATCCAGCGGGGGGTGCAATAGGTACCTGAGATAGACTCAGGCATGCTCCAGGAATAGGGATATTATTACTATGGTAGGGACATTTTGAGTCCTATGTCAGGCTTAGTGAAGAATCATTGATAGCAGGGCCGGCCCAAGACATAATGATGCCCCCCCACATACACACACCAACGCCACTACTCATTATCTGCCCCTACTGAGTGGGTACTGACAACTTGATAAGCGAAAACCACTCGGCTCCCCTCTCTCTCCTCCGCTTCAAAAAAAAAGTCACTTGGGGCGCGTCTTCAAAAGTGCCGCCTGGGGCAATTCCCCACTCTGCCCCATGGCAGGGCCGGTCCTGATTCATAGGTCCAACTACTGGCACACCTTTATTTTGGTACAAGAGTGGTAACATATTAGCCATGGAAATATAGGAAGCACGTAGAGTCAAGGTGAAACCTTTATTGGCTCAGCAGAATTACAGTATAAGACAATTTAGGTCTCTTCTTCGGGCATGTTGCTTCATGACATTCAGGACTTCTTTCTTAAATCGTATAACTGAAATGGTTTTCCATCCCTCGAAGCAAAGCAAGTAATTAAAGTTTGTTATCTTCCTGCTTTCAAACATGTTTATGGCTCCCTGTGTTGTACAATACTTACTACTTTAGATCTCAGATTTTTTGAACTTCATAATGTCTTTTAACCCATCTTCAATCATGCATGTGCACAAACGAACAATTTCAGATTTCAGCTGAAAGCTAGTAAAATGCCTCTGTGCTGTGCTGATGCCAACAGAGGTATATAAATAACCTATTTGGTCCCCAAACAGACTGTGCCCAAAATAGCAGGCACACAACTTACATTATACTCTTGCTACAATCATATATTGAAAATATAGACAGTAACGAACATTGAAAGAAAAGGCAAATAAAACCCATAAGGGTAAGATTAACAGCAATTTTTCATAAAACAGGCATTTTAATCTAAAATAAAAAATTTTAGTTTCAAAATTGTATGTTGTGTTGTGATATCTTTGTATCATTTAATATATACTATATGGACAAAATTTTTGGGACGCACCTATTTATTATTCAGACCCATTGCCACAGGGGTATGAAATGAAGCACCTAGCCATGCAGCCTGCATTTACAAACATTTGTGGAAAAAATGGTTCGTTCTGAAGAGCTCAGTGAATTCCGGTGTGGTACTGTGGTAGAATGCCACCATTGCAATAAGTCAGTTCATGAAATTTCATCCCTCCTGGATATTCCTTGGTCAACTATAAGTGGTATTATTGGAAAGTGTTAAGGAACAGTCACAGAATGGGGTCACCGAGTGCTAAGGCTCATGGTGCGTCAAACTCGCCACTGGCATTAATATCGGCTGAAAGACTGAGCGGCTGGAGCTTCATAGAGGAGGTTTCTATGGTCGAGCACCTGCATGCAGGCCTCACATCACCAAGTACAATACCAATTGTTGGATTGAGTGGTGTAAAGCATGCAGCCACTGGTCTCGGAAGCAGTGGAAACGTGTTCTATGACAAATCATGCCTTTACGTTGATTGGCAAGTATGGATTTGGCAGATGCCAGGAGAACATTACCTGCACGGCAAAGCTTGGTGGAGGACACATAATAGTATGGGGCTGTTTTTCAGGGGTTGGGTCCCGTACTTCCAGTGGAGGGAAATCTTAATGCTTCAGCATACAAGGCATATTGGACAATGCTATGCTTCCAACTTTGTGGGAACAGTTTGAGGAAGGCTCTTTTCTATTCCAACATGACTGTGCCCAAGTCCAAAAAGCAAGGTCCATAAAACATGGAAAAAAAAGCAACACCAGCAAGACTGCCCACGCCCACAAGTTTTTTGGCGGGTCCCATGGGACCCACTGGACATGCAGTCCTCTAGTACATGGAGGTTGACTATGAGACTAAGATCCAGATCCCCCGCAGCGATGTAGGGGACCTCGATCCTCCTGTCTCCCCCCAAACTTACCGGTACTTCTGAGTCCCTGGTGCTTAGTCCGGGCAGCGTGTACAGCTCTACGCGATTTGCATACACAACTTCCACTGCAGCCAGGAGGAGGTGCGCTGTGTAGCGGGGGTTGTCTGCGTCCATCGGGCCGCTGCTAACCGCACCTCCTCCCGGCTGCAGCGGAAGTTGTCTACGCGAATCACGTAGAGCTCTACACGCTGCCCGGACTACGCACCGGGGACTCAGAAGCTCCGGTAAGTTTGGAGGAGGGAGTGTTAAATGGGGGCATAAGGCATTTCTGGAGGCAGAGTGCTCTGTGAAAGGCCTTAACCCCCTTAATGCCACTCTGCCTCTTGAAATGCCTTATACCTCCCTATATGCCACTCTGCCTCATAATATGCCTTTTAACCCCCTAAATGCCAGAGTGGCATATAGGGGTATAAGGCAATTCTGGAGGCAGGGTGGCACATAGGGGGTCAAAAGGCATTTACTGGTAAAAATTCTTCCTATAGGGTCACCTTATAGTCAGGCTTTTTCTTTTTTTCATAAATTAATATTCGAGCAAATAGGGTAGAATAAAGATTTGTAGGTATCTGGTATACAATAAAGATTACATTCCCTGGACCCAATTGTATGGGTGGTTGAAAAATGCACGTTGTTAGATTAAACACCTATATTCTTATTGCAATCATGAAAAGAGAGAAGAGAGAGAGATGTGAGGTGTGCCCCCAGGTCCCAGCTCATCTCTCCCTATCACCTCCAACCTCTATCCTTACATCCTATTCAAATCTTGTCCAAATCAGTCACTCAAGCAGCGCCTTTTGCTTGTCAAAAAAGTCAAAAGTATAATATGTATTATAATAAAATGTTTGGCATTAATATTAATGATGGGTTGATGCAGTCTCTGGGTATGTAGCATAGTGTAGCAAATGTGGATTTTTTTTCTATTCTACAATTCAGTCTGATTTTCTCTCAAAAGGACACGCAAATGTGTCATTCATCCTGCTGTGTCCACTTCTTTACATCGTGAGCACGGAAATGTGTTTCTTTATCTGCTCTTTGTATACATCTAGATCTACATTCACTAATAGCATTGGCTGCAATCATGTTTCATTCATCAAACAGGTACAGCCTTTGTTATGCTCCTAGCACTTTTAAATTACGCCAAAGTAACCTGTGCCCGATCAAGCATGTCTGCTGATACTTAACTCGCAGCTAGCTATAGTGTAGTTTATAGGAAGGCGTATAATACCCACAGATAAAGAAATTCTCTTTTTATTGACATAATCATTTTAAAATATAGTGCTAATGATAATCATATGTGAAAAATCCTCCTATAACTTGCACAGAAAAGACACTAATAAGCAAGAACAGTCTTTAATTCAATATGGAAGAACAGTCTTCAATTTTTTCCTTGAATGCAAAATTTAAGTGATTTGCTATCACAGATACTATCAGAACCATGAATTACATTAACAATGCCCTTGCAGGGGCAAATAAATACAAGTATGTGTTGTATACTATTGTTTATTGGATGCTAAAATGTAATACAAATTAAAATGTAATTAAATAAACAAGAATTCCAGGGAATATGATTTATCATTTAAATTATGTATAAGTTAGCTTACTATAGCTGTCGGGGGCAAAGAGGCAACTATCATTCCTATGCACAAGTCTAATATCCCTGTGACCCCAATGCACTTGTGACCCACTTACAGTACCCCAGCAAGCCAGCATAAACTGACCCAAAGGAAAAGGCACTGCATATAAAGCCCCTAGGGTGAGCCAAGCTCTTCAAGTAGGAATATCCTTTTACTCCTTGTATACTGAAATGCAAGATGGCGTCTCCCTACTTTGTTTGCTTTGTTGTTCTTATTCACTGATTTGCTTTTTTTGTTCTTATTCACAGAATGGAGTATATGTAGTTAAGGGTAACTACTTATTAAACACAAATGTTGTTTTAAAATTATCACTAAACACAATGTTCAGCTAAGTAAAGACATACAGTATATTTGCTTATTTTTTTGCACAATTGCTTCAAGGTCATTGAAAAAAAAGTCTTTTCATCAGAATCCAAAATGTTGCAAAAAAAGTCATAGTAACACTCATGAGGATTTAATAAACATCATGTGAAACAAGACAAAACATTCCTTTCAAGTCTTTCAAGCTTTGATTGAAATATATTGTATATCATTTTCCTGGAAACAATACAAGAGAGATTGAAATCACACATTGATAGTGACAGGAAGACATATATTTTCTCTTGGACTAATATGGCTATGGACATCTTAATTCATGCTGGGACTATCATGAGAATGAGAGTCGCTATAGTCTTCTTTGCTCCCAGCGGTGGAATGGAAGTCCTGGTTTCCAAGTTGTATAAAACAGTATACATATTTTACATTTACTAACATAATTCCCAGTGTTATATATATATATATATATATATATATATATATATATATTTATATTGATATATTTATGTTTGACTCAACAAAAATGGTAATCATGGGAAATGACATGTTTTTCTTTAGAAATTAAAAAACGTTCAATAAATGACATGGAAGCAAGGGAGATTTCTAGCAATCTTTCATATACTGTCACTGAATTACATGATTACCTGATGAGCAGTGTTTTTATTATTTTCTTTGTTTGTTTTGCAAACTACATACCATTCAATACACTAAAAGATTAATTCTATATAAGAATACGAAGGCAAAACAGGGCTCTCAAAATGAGAATGAGGTTTTATAGATGAGGGTTATTGTCTTTGACTCATTTGTGTCATAAGCAATTAATAGACTATCTTTGAGTTAAAACATCCATAAGATAAATAATTAGATAACAATCCTTTGTACATGGTGTCAGGGTAAAAAAAAACTTTAGTGAAAGATCGGTTAATAAGATCAGAAAATAAGGACAATAGTTTTTTTTTTTGGTGAACTAAAAGTTCTAAAAGTGAGAAAAAAATATATTTTTTGTATAATTATACACAATGCAGCTCAAGTATAGTGGTGGAAAAGAAAGCGGGTGTAGCCTGGGTGGTGAGATTAGGCCTGTATTTCTCTTTACAGCATACACTGCAAGTCATAGTTGGTATTTCCTGCAGCTCTGTGCTAAGTCTCTGGTTTTGTAATGGAAAAGCAATCAATTGTGTCGGAATCACCAAACAGATTTTCAGAATGGCAGGTTTTACAACAAAAGATCATAGATTCCTCTAAGTTCTCGAAACGTATATTCAGAAAAATGTTGCCCTCTTCCAAAAAAAAAACCACAGGCATATTTTAGAAAGTTTGTATAATTTAGCATGTTAGTCCGTAGATAAATACCTAATCAACAGGTTTGGCAGATTTACAAACAGTTGTGTAGACCTCTATAAATGCAGGAGGACAGTTTGTAGTTAATTCAGTTACAAAGTGTTACTAAGAGTTGAACACTTTAACGATAACTGTGGGCAACTCAACACAACCCAATAATACTGCTCAATGTATTTGTGTAGTGAACTTTAATGTTCTTAGCTCTTAGTAAAGGAACCCATCTATGTCCTACTTTTACCTATTTTCTTGGTTTAGTTTCATAATGAGTAGGGTAGCTATTTTTTTTCTTCTTACTATACTATATATACCATTGCTCTCACAGGATTAGGCTGATTAGCTAATTGGTAACAAGACATCACATTTTGGGTCATCATAGGCTTAGGCCCCCTTTTAGATGACCAGAAATAGATGCTTTTGCTTTACAGGGTGTAGTCGGACTTGTGGCTTTTATGTGATCTTATCAACTTTTTGATAACTATCTTTGCAACTAAGTAAAGCATTACACTATATATATATTTATAGAGATGTTTAAATCATTTTATATGCATATTTCCGTTTCACACCCATGAAAAATTTTGAAATGCTAGTATATCAGGGGAATGAAGAAAAGGGAGTTTTGCTGATATTCTACATATGCTGAGGAGCATGCATCTGTCTCTGGACTACATGGAAAAGTAAGGCTAAGTTGTCAGCCTGGCATTATCTTACTGAGAATCATACGTGAAACCACATTATTACCATAAGAATTATGTTCTTGTTTTCTTTTCAGAATGATTATCGCAAGCTGTCTATGCAATGCAAAGATTTTGTGGTTGGTGTTCTTGACCTGTGCCGGGACTCAGAAGAAGTGGAGGCAATTTTGAATGGAGATGTAGATGCTGAGCCTGTGGACTCTCATAGACCTTCTCTTAGCAGAGTGAAGCTGGCCATTAAATATGAAGTAAAGAAGGTAAAAAAACAAAACCCTGGTGTTTTCATTCAACCATGAGATTGCATCTACCTAAGCACAATATAGTGACGTTCATTAAGGAATGATCAATGGCACATGTGAAATGTGGCAATCATGTTAAGTCAAAGGTATTACTTTTTATTGGGTTGTTGGAGTAAACCATGTAAAGTCCCAAAAGCTTTTGAGACCTCAGAGGTATTTTTTAGATGGAAACAACCTTTTAGGTCCTGAAAGCTAGTACGACTCTACATCTAAAAAGCCTATCATGTCGGAATAGTCATTGACATAAGGAGGCTGTTGAAGAGAAAGTGATGCCGGGTTATGCAGGGAAGGTGGCAGATACTGAGGAGCAGCGAGGGCACAATCTGATCTTCTTGTAGAGAAAGCTTGATTTGTGTTTACCTTCTTGGAACTACAGTCAGAAATCATTCTCAGACATTTAGTCCAAGTGAGTATTTACCTCCTTATAGACATACGATAGAATTTGTGGGCTGTTTCTTTTTTGTTCCTATATGAAAATAATTCAATAATCTTGAAGATGTAGTGCATTATAAGCCTCTGACTTAATGCGAGACTTTTAAAAGGAAAGACATTTACTTGTCTTCATAAACAAACAGTGACTTTGATTCATAGCAGCTACTGCTTCATTGCTTTAATCTTCATGATACTGTGCATTAAGTGGTTAGACAACGGTTCCTAATGTAATTTGTTATTTAACACAGATGAGATACTAACGTATTTACTGGAAAATCGTATATATATATATATATATATATATATATATAAAATGCAATAAAGAATATATATATATAATTATTAACGTAACCCAACATCAGTATATATTTCCTGTAAAACAGAAGTCTAGAGTTTATCACAGCTGATGATGATCAAGTTTATAAGATCAAACGCATCAAACATACTGGGTCCTGCTTTCTTTGGACACTAACAAAAGGAGACAAGAAAGAAACCACAAGGCATTTAAAATATGTGCAAAAGTTTTTTTTAAAAATAAAGTGCATGGGAAAGTTATGTTTCTGAGAAAAATATTCAGAAGGCGTTAAAACAGTTGTGTGTTTTTGATTGTTGTACACAGACATGAGGAATAAAGCTAACAATAACTCCAGCACCAGTAACGCTAAAGACATTTTATTTGATTATCAGTATTGAGTGCACATAGTCTAGTGCTGAACACATAATTCACTCAAGTTCCTAAATAAATCGTGTTTTTAAAGACAGATTACGGCAGCCCGATCCTATCTTTGTTAGAGTAATACGTCTTAATTTTCTGCTTCTTTCTTTAACCCCCAATATGGTAAAACAGGTTAAGTTCCCACTAGTAGGGTAAGTAAATCCAAGACTTTATTAGAAATTAGGTGGTCCATGCAGCACAAGTAGACCCTCACATGTAGTCATTTGGTCATTAGTATATCTATAAACAAGGCTAATACCTAACTCTAATCTAACTCTAAAAAGTTCATTAGAACCTGGAGTGTAATCCCTGACCACAAGATACAATATTTTTATAAACCACTACATCTGGTTGTTCGACTTTATGCAGAGTTCCTAAAGATTTTCTTCTCACTCAAGTTTTTTAGTGCAGGTCAGAGTTAAGGTAAAGGCAATATCAAGTTACATGACTTCATTGTTTGGGAGGACATTATAGATTTATATAAATTATTATTATGCTTGGCAGATTAAAAACATCTAAGCTAGTTTGTTGAAGTTTGTAGATCTGTTTGTAGAGTTTGTAGAGTCCAAACGTCCTAGAGAGGTGAGGATTTTTTAAAATCTTTTTTTGTAATTCAGGCATTGTATTTCCTTGGGGCATGCACGCTAATATACAAACAAATGGGGTCTGATGTTAGGACTATAGACAACTAGGACAACAGGTTCCTGCATGATGTCTCTGCTCTGTGCTCAGCGATATCTCATGAATTCATAGATCTTGTACACTATAGACCAATCCCAGGCACTTTTTTATCATTGTTGGTCCATGAAACAAAAAAGGTAGCAGAGAAGTGAGGTTTGTGAGGACAAAAACACTTCTCTTAAGCTCCCTTCCATGAGAAGACATGGATCGGACACCGGTTTGCACTGATGGATTATTGTGGTAATATTAATTGGTGAATGTAAAACCCTATCCATTTTTGGACTGATTTGTGTTTTGGTTACAGAGAAAGTATATGTTTAATAAACCATATTTTAATCTGACAAATGTAGCAGATACACACACGCCTATTGATCAAATAAACCTAAATTACTATATTGTTTCTATTAAAAATACTCATCATTTTTGGAATATAGGAAAGAGTCTTAGCTTGTTTTTGAGGTGAAAATATTAAATCTACTAAATTTAAAAATAAAAACAACTCTCAGTCTTAAAAAGGGAAATTAGACCAAACTGCACCATCATCAATTAGGTCAGGGTGGGTTTTAGAAAAACAAAACAGTATTGACATATTCAGGTGATTAATTGAAATCCTTTAGATATATACACACTATCCACTGCTCTATAACATAAACTATAAAATCAATGTCCTAACGACTGATATCTATATAATCTTGTGTCTGTAAAAATCATGATAGATGTGTTCATGGTTTGACCCATGTGGCTCCTCAATTGATTAATGTAGTGGTGTATCCTATGGAATCTATACCATTTTGAAGTAAATGAGGCATTGCTAATCCAAAATCTGCATGACAGATGACCTCTGTAATCAAAACAATTAATTGTGGAATTGGTCAGTCCACAATTACCAGTAATTTAGGACTGACACTGATTGTAGATAGGTGTAAAATGAAAACATAAAGAATGTCTTTGAAAAAATATTTAGTATAAAATGTTCTCCAAATCATGCAAATAAAGATGAATCATCCTAAAATATAGTGGATCTCTAATTAACACGTGTGGTTATATGCATGACAAGGAGTTATCCAATGTCTAACAGATTTACCACATTTATGTCTGGACATATGGATTATATAATGCACAAAAACACAATAAAATACAAAACAACATAATAAAAAGTAAGTCTTTTGGCTCTTAAATAAATACGAGTGATATGAGTGCATCAATGTATGAATGTATAGAGTGCAGGTTTTTTTATATATGGACTGAGGAACAGCTGTGATGCAGAGTAGACCCTCAGAGCAGGGCCCTGGTCAGAAGAGCAGTCAGTAGCAGGATAACCGGGCCAGCAAGAATCTCTGGAACAAAGCTTGTCTTTGTTCTTCTTGGAAACCTTCATGAAATCCAGAAAACTAGTCAGATGAATGGTTGGGACAGAGAGCCTGCGTGAGATCCTGAGGGATAACCGGCAACGACCCAGATGGGTAGAGACATGAAGATGAAAGACGGTTGGGAGGGTAATAGCCTTACTTTGTTGGAGCAACTTGGTGGTAGCCAAATATAAAAGTCTTGTGCGTCTGAGAGCTGTTGGCCAGTAGGAACCCTCAGAATAGTCCTGTGATAACCGGGAGGTGACTGACCCTGATGGAACATAAATGATAGGCAGTGGCACCTGCCTCAGTAATGTTCATTATACACAATTTGTTTACATGTTAATTGGAGAAGTCCTAAAACTGTACAAAAATGCTTAAAATCTGATAACTGCTAACAACAAGTAACACTGTGGACCAGTTAGCTCCTTTTGACAAAATCGATTCCAGCAAGATTTTTTCTTAAACCCTTTTTCACTGTGTGAGCTAAGAGGGTCCTTTTGTCGAGCTTCTGTCAATCTTTGGTGAAAACCATATGGAAAGATTTTAATTGCTCAGCGTGTTACAGGAGATGGTTTCACTATTGACCAGTGGGCATAAAGTGCAAAAAAAAAATGAATCTACATAACCGAGGGGAAACAAATCTCCTATTTAACTTCTGTAACATTGTAACAAGTTGAGCAATAAACTATATATACACAACAAAGCAATGAATCAGTACACATCCAACAAATACTTTTTAAAGCACCTACCCGAGGCAACAATGTTGGTGATTACATCACACTATATGGCCATATATTGCTTAGCCGCCACTATGTCAAAGTACCCCAAGTTTGGCAAGTCGTAATGTTACATATAGCCTCACCAATAAAGATTGCTTTGTAAATTACTTTAAATGTGCTTAAATATATGTTTTATACATCCTGGAAAAAAGACTTACCTTTCAATAATCCTGCATCTCTGTGGATCAATCCTTCCGCAGACCAAAGATTACACCAGACTTAGGAATTTGAAGTAAATTAAAGTGGTGCCAGTTAAATAAATGGGAGTGTGGGAGGCAATGTTAGACCCGTTAGAACCCTTGTTCATGCCAGAGCTGAGACTCTGATGAATCTCTCCATGCATTTGCAGTGGGAAAATGTTAATTTAAATGTAACCCTCATCATTTGTATTGAAGTGCATTGCTAGAATGTCTCTTCAAAATATTCAATTCAAAGAAGGTGACTAATGTTCCTTTTTTTTTCTTTTGCAGTTTGTGGCACATCCTAATTGCCAGCAACAGCTATTAACTATCTGGTATGAAAATCTCTCAGGATTACGAGAACAGCCGATCGCTATCAAGTGTTTGGTTGTGCTGATTGTTGCCCTTGGTCTCCCGTTCCTTGCTGTTGGCTATTGGATAGCACCATGTAGCCGGGTATTGAATTCCACATGTTATAATGATAATTTTTAAGATCTTCACTGACAGGTGCAGGTAACTCTAGCACAGAATAGGTTATTGTAACTGCTTATTAATTTCCAACCAGTGTTTTTTTCTGTTTTGTTTTCTCTAGGAACATTCATTCAGTTTCCCAGTGGGTATTTATTGTTTTTAAGATATCTTTCTTATACCTGAGTACTTGAGATTAATGTTGTTTTCATTGTATGAAAGTAAGTACCTTGTGAGCATCAGAAAAAAACCCCTGTTGGAAGTCACTAGATCTTCAAAATATATGTTTGATATATCTACAGGCTTGTGGAAGCCTCTTTAATCTTCAGTTAACATGATGCTGGAAAAAAAAAACAATATTTGCTCCTCTAAACTAAAATAATTTGACCTTTTCCGAAGCTAGGAACATCTAAAGCACTGACACAGCCCAACACTATTAGTTTTCTTATTCAGTGTTATACTTTGTAAAGGTCAATAGCCAAGCAATGTTCCTTGAGTACATGAAGACAAAACTTTCATTCTTGTCTGCTTCATGGTTCCAACCATCAGAGCCTTTGTGCCTCCATAATTAATAAATATGGTTGTTTTTTCCTACCCCCATTAATATTTTAAGTCTTTAAATAATCAAAAAGATATGTTCTTATCTATGTAAAATGTAAACCTTGCTTGAATTGGAAATATTATAGATCTATCAGGATATCAGGCAAAGTTGGAGCCTTTTTGTGCCTTCTGGGATTACAGATTACTAGCCCTTCAATGGTCACAACTATTATTTTGTATTCTTTTGTGTCATAGAACCGTTTACTGATAAGTGCTCATGAAAATAAGTGCAACTTTAACCTGCTTCCCCACTGTAGTGAAAATATATCATTTTATTACATTAGGTTTTCATTTATATTCACTCACAAGAAAGTTTGACCTTCTTTCGAATGCAGGTGCCACCCTGAAGAAATATACATTTTTCATAGCAGATTTAAATATTATACTTTTTAACTTATTCACCTTATTAGAATTTCTATGGTAACGTTTCTTTCTTGTGTCCATGGCACCTTATGTGTTTCATGAAAGAGAAATTATTGTCACCTTCGCCCTTTGCTGTACCTGTCTAGACCCAGCCGAACAGGCAGCTGTTAAAGCCCCATCAATATGCACACATTGACATTATAATGGAGTGAAAGCTTCCTGTGAAAGCTACATGAAGGCTGCTCTTAATAATTACAGATCTTCAATAACTGAGTAGCATACATAACTCTTGGAGAGTACAGATTTTTTCTTATTGCCATAAAAAGTATGGCTGTCAGTGCTCATGTTCAGAACAGATAATAGCAATTACAATAGTCGCACCTTATTGTCGTAAGAGCAACCACAAGCGCCACCAGAGAATTACATTGCCGCCCCTCACAACAATAAGTTCACAGAGGGTCTATCCAGACCCTCTTGAGAACTCTCGAGGTCCTGAATTCAACCATGCAGGTCAATGAAGCCCCGCTAACTAATCACAATATGATTAGTAAAATGTAAAAATAATTAAAAAAAATGTAAAACATTATGTAGTTACATAAATAATTATCAACTGTCACCAAAAAAGTCCAAATAAATTTATTTATGAGCAAGTCCTACAATTAGCACTATATCTTCACAAAAATTGCTGCATGGAAAGAGTTAAAATAATGGCATTTTAAATGCCCATAGGTTGCCTAGTTTTAAAAAATGTATGAATTGATGGGGTAAATTGAATTGGTTGGCTTCAAAGATGTCCCAAATATGGGACATGGGCACAGACTGACCAGATGTCCAAATGCAGAAAAAAGCAAAAAAACCCATAAAAACATTGGATATTTCTAAACTCAGGACAAATAGTAGATTCTATTCATTAGTTTTTGCACACGAGTAAAAGATTTTTTCAAATAAAAGTGACAAAAAGTCCTTTTTAAACAAAAAATCGCCATATTTTTTTATATAGTAAATTAGATGACAATAATGAAAACAATATATAATATGTGTGGGAGCACAAAATGAGAAAGAAGAATTATAGCTAAACAGCAACACTGAAAAAGAGCCTTCGTCCCAAAGTATACTACGGGAAAGAAACAGTCTTGTCATTAAGGGGTTAAAAACACTCAGCTTGCATAAAGTCAACTGTGCTTTGAAATATATTAACCCATTGTAAATTGTGAGTCCACTTCTTAACACATTTAACATTTTTGTTAAAGTAAAAAAAATAAAGAAATCTGACCCAAAAATACCCTTGAGTGGAGGCAGCCTGCTGCCATTGGACAATAATTTTTTTGTGACATTGGAGAGCTGTGAGAGGGGGAGAGGAAGAGAAAGAGAGAGAATTTGTGTGAATATGTTGTTAGCGTGAGTGTTTATGGTGAGTGTGTGAGCCTAGGGTTAGTGGAGCTTGAAAAAGTGGAGGAGAGGCAGAGAGAGTATGTGTAAGTATGATGTTAGGGTGAATGTATGGTGAGTAACCAAGGTCATCTATCTGTAGAGGGAATATCTCACTGTCCCCTTTAAGCTTCACGGGACACTCCAGATACAGGGACATCTGAGTATTCCTGGATGCTGCCCATGATACACGTGGCACCTCTTTGATAATGAGTACTTTGCATCCAACTTCAGTTGATTCTAGTTCCTGGTCCTGAGTCAAACTTTCATTTCATCTTGTTATCTTTGCTTGGTGCCACTTATTTCTTTCCTGTGTTGCAAGTTTTCATAGGAAGGGCTTTGCAGGAGAACTTCATCTAGCCTTCTGAACAGCTATATTATCTTCTGTGCTGGATCCAGACAGATGGGGACCCAGAAAGCACCTGGGTACCATCCTATTATTCATGATGTTACATGATGAGTTTTTTCTAAATCAATGGAAAGGTTATTGAAAATGATTTTAGTATTTTATATTGTATAATGAATACATGCCTATTGGTAATGCCATGAAACATCTGACACGTTTGAAGAAACTGAATTCTTGGTTCATGTATACCAAGTGATTTTCCATTGAATATTCTCAGTGAATTTTCTACAGATTATTTTTTAAAATAAAATACTGTATTTCATTCTATGAACAGAGAGTTGGTGAACTGATAAGAAATATGTATTTTAATCTTCCCCTTGTTAATTCAGCATCATGCTGTTCATACTAAATGCAGTAAGATATCATATTTCCACTCGCCTACAGTATACTAAAGAGAATAACAGCCACTAAAAGATTCTCTTTTTTTTTTTCTAGCTCGGCAAAGTTCTTCGTAGCCCCTTTATGAAATTTGTAGCTCACGCGGCATCGTTCATCATCTTCCTGTGTCTGTTAGTGTTCAATGCATCTGACAGGTTCGAGGGCATTAAAACACTACCGAACATCACTGTCATTGAATATCCAAAGCAAATCTTCAGAGTAAAAACGACAAGGTTTACTTGGACAGAGATGCTCATAATGGTGTGGGTTGTAGGTAAGCCTATAAAATGCTTTTAGCGTCACAATGACTACTTACTGTAAATGAATACAATTAATACGTCATGTAAACAGTTAGCTCCAAGAGCATAATTTTGCTGCCTAAACTGGTAAACCAGTTAAACTTTTATTAATTAACACATGAAGCCCTAACATAGACTTCGAGATTCAAACAAATGTGTGTGTTCTATTAAGGCCATTACATTTTATTATTTCCATCAGGCCTTTTATAAGTGGGCCCAATAAAAAAAAACTTTAAGTAGTAGAAGGTCTAATTTGATTACCTTTTCTCACCTAATTATTGATGGCAATGGAAACTATTACATACAAAATATTAACTATGGAACCCAAGCTAAGAACACTGATGAGATAGTTGTTGTAGCGCACTGTTTGGAGAAGGGGACATACAGTATCTCACAAAAGTGATTACACCCCTCACATCTTTGTAAATATTATATTATATCTTTTCATGTGACAACACTGAAGAAATGACACGAATAGAACGCAACACACAGCCATTAATGTCTAAACCTTGGCAACAAATGTCCAAATGGGGCCCAATTAGCCATTTCCCCTCCCCGGGCCCATGCTCCATGCAGCTAAATGTTCTAGTTCAGGTATGGATTGCCTATGTCCACTCATCTTTGATGGTGTATAAATCTTATTATAATCATCCGGTGCCTGAGATAGTTAATAATTCTATGCAATTCACTGCACTAGAACACTGGAAAGCAAAAATTAGTCAAATTCTACTGGCATATCAGGGGAACATGTGTAGGAGCTTGGCAACAAATGTCAAGAATTTCAAGTACAGCGACCTAACAACGTTTAACACCCATGTGTTCTGCTTGGTTACAGGAATGATGTGGTCAGAGTGCAAGGAGCTCTGGCTAGAAGGCCCAAGAGAATACATTCTGCAGCTATGGAATGTGCTGGATTTTGGGATGCTATCTATTTTTATTGCAGCTTTTACTGCCAGGCTTCTTGCCTTTATGCAAGCCACCAAAGCCCAACAATATGTGGACAAAAACATCCAAGAGAGCGACCTTTCATTGGTGACACTTCCACCGGAAATTGAGTATTTCACCTACGGTAAGATCACGATTGGTACTCTCAAGAACAACGTAGCAAAGGTGGAATCCATTCCTTAAAATAATACATAAAAACATAGTCTCATCAAAACTAGACATTAATCAGCTAATTATATAAAGCTTCTTGGCCGCCATTGCCCAAGTTTGTTTTCGTGTTTATAGCCCCAGCCATAAAATACTAAACAGCCCATCTTGGAGCACTATGTGAAGCCTTACTGCCAAGGTACAGCTTTTTAACTACCGTGTTTCCCCGATAGTAAGACACCCCCGATTGTAAGACGTATCGGGGGTTTCAGAGGGGTCGGCTAATATAAGCCGTACCCCGAAAGTAAGACATATGTCTTACTTTCGGGGAAACACGGGGGATTTGCCTCCGGTGACGTGCGGTACAAAGAGTGGGGCTGCGCCAGAGCCCCCTTCAACCTAAGCTTGTGCGGGAGGCTGCTCAGTTCAGGGATTCCGGGAGCAGCGGCTGCGGGGGATCGTGTGTTTGAGGCTCGGGTGGACCGAAGCTCTTCCCCGAGGAGGGATGAGTTACCCGGCACAGTGCTGGCTGCTGAGCGCCCGGTTGCAGAGCACTGAAGGGCACGGTGACCGGGGACAGAGGCTGAACCTCCCGGCGGGCGGCGCGTGGCTGCGCGTCCCACGGTCTGTACGGGACGCGGGAGTTCTGCGGGCTTTGAGGGAGAGTCTGTCCCGTGCAGGTGAAGCCGAAGAACAGCCTGTCAGCTGCCTGGTACCCGGGGCAGAGTGCGCAGAGGGCGGCGCGCAGGCGCTGGTTCTCCCTAAGCAGCTCCAGAGCTCGCAGAGCTGGGGGGGGGGGGTGCGATGGCCGTCTAGTGATGGGAGCAGGTGAGGGTGAAACTCCCTCCGCACTGACTTTTCCCCCTCACGCTGCTCCCATACTATGGGCCGTCAGGAATTGCTGGGATGAATCTGAACGGGTCCGATGCGTGCTGATGGCCGCGGCCGCTCGCTTTAATACTTTTTTTTTTCTTTATATGGCAAGCCGATCCAGCTTACCATATAAATAATAAAAAAAAGTGTTAAAGTAGCTCCGGCCGGCGGCATCAGCACGCACCGGCCGTTTAGATTACATTCCCAGCAGCCTGATGGCTGCATTGTGATGGGAGCTGCGGGAGGTGGAAGCTCCGCCCCCTCGCGCTCAGACTGCTGCAGCACCGGATGTCAGGTCAGTGGCATCCTGTCAGCATAGAAGAGAACAGTGTGCAGCTGCCAAGAAGTCAAGAGAAGTAGAAGGTGAGTAAAATAATGTATTTTTTGTACTGTATGTTTTTTGTATTTGTTAAGAACAAAAAAAAATCGGCATGTGTGTGTATGTAAGTGTGTCCCCCTATATGCCACTCTGCCTCAGAAATGCCTTATACCCCCCTATATGCCACTCTGTCTCATGATATGCCTTTTAACCCCCTATATGCCAGAGTTGCATATAGGGGTATAAGGCATTTCTGGATGCAGAGTGACATAGGGGGTCAAAAGGCATATCTGGAGGCAGAGTGGCATAAAGGGGGTTAAAAGGTATATCATGGGGCAGAGGAGCATATAGGAGGGTATAAAGCATATCGGGGAGGCAGAGTGGCATATAGGGGGCATAAGGCTTTTCTGGAGGCAGAGTGCCCCATGATATGCCTTTTAACCCCCTTCATGCCACTCTGCCTCCAGAAATGCCTTATACCCACTATATGCCACTCTGCCACTGGAGCAGCAATAATGTTTTCCGTGGTCCATCAGGACCATGGACAACATACAAAACACGCTGTGTGGGATACTGTATGGGGCTGTAACCTTATGGGAGACTGTGATACGGAACCACAAGCATACCATATGTTTTATATTTTAGCCCCTAGACATGAGCGCTTCCGGTTCCAGTGGTAAAAGGAAGAGTTACACCGTGCCGTATAAAAAAGCGATTGTTGAAGAATCTTGGGGCAAAAATGTAGTGCAGTTCTGCAAGGAGAAAATGTTGGATCACCGACTGGTCCAAAAATGGCGTGCAGAACACACTAACCTGAGTGAAAAAGTGGAGAGCGGAATGGCTAAAAAGCGCAAGATTGGATGTGGTCGGCAACCAATGTATACAGAGCTGGAAAGCCTGGTCTCTGAGTGGGTTGCAGACAGGAGAGCAAAGACATTGGTGGTGACCAGGGCGCAGATTCAGGAATATGCCCTTGCAGTGTTGCCACAGTTTGACATTTCTCCTGAACAATTCAAGGCATCACAGCACTGGGTGGATAACTTTCTTGAACGCAATGACCTGTCTTTGAGAAGATCCACAACCCTCTTTAGATTGGAAGATGCTGAGATTTTTAAACGTGCATTAGCCTACAAGAAGTTTGTGGATGACATTGACTTCTCTAAATACAGTCTTTGCAACATGATCGCCATGGATGAAACTGCCGTGTTCATGGGCCAAGCGGCTCAAACCACCATTGATCAACGAGGTACCTCCTCAGTGTACGTTCCCTCCACCGCTTATGAAAGTGCACGTGTCACCTGCATTTTGACGATTCGTCTGGATGGCACTAAAGCAACACCGCTACTCATTGCAAAGGGCAAGAAGGAGAAGATTGAGCGGGTTTCTGGCATTTATGTGCTGGAAACTGAAAAAGCCTGGGCCACACAAGATGTTATAAGAAAGTGGCTTGATTTAATGCTGCCGCTTGTAATGCGCGGGAACAAAAGAGGGATGCTGATCTGGGATGCAGCCAGCACACACCGCGCCAAAACCATGAAAAACTTCCTTCATGAGCGGAGAATTGACCAAATCATGATTCCTGCAGGGATGACGGCTTATCTTCAGACTCTCGATATCGCCATTAACAAGCCGTTCAAGGACTATCTGCGTGTGGAAATCAATGACTACATTGAAAACCGAATGGAGAGAAATGTACGTGGGAACTTTGTGAAGCCCAGACTGCCAGAGATTGTTAACTGGGTAAAGAATTCTTGGAATAAGATCACTAACACCTGCGTTGCAAATGCACTGCGAGCTGGCTACCTGGACAAAGCCTGCTCATTTCAGGACAGTGCCATTGCTACCCATGAGAAATATGGGCCAATGATTCGGCAAGAAATGTCGTCCCGAGAGTCCCAAGAAAATCCACAGGAACCTAAGAGTGCGGATGTTTATGATGATATCCCTGAGAATGATGACATGGTTGTCATGGAATAAATCTGTTTTATCTTCCAGTATTCCACTGTTCGTTCTTACCATTTTTCATTGTTTTACATGTTATGCAATGTTGTAACAAGACATTCTTGGCACTTCCTTTTATTAACCTGTTTTGTGGTGAATACAATACTGTTCAGGTTGTTAATAAATGTTAATTTTATGGTTAAAACAAAAAATTCGACAATTTTTTCCCAATATAAGACATACCCCGAAAGTAAGACATAGTGGGGCTTTTAGGGATAAAAAGAAAGTAAGACACTGTCTTACTTTCGGGGAAACACGGTAGGTGTTTAATAGGTAAAATGACTTTTATTAAGAACTGATAGGCTTCATGAAGGACAGAGCACACGGTTAAATGATGAGACACCAGTTTAGCATCAGTCTGAGATGATGAACCAATTCTAACCAACGTCTCATGCAATAAATATTAAATACATGCAGGAAGTCATAACGCTCGGTCCGTTTCCTGCATCAGCTGCAATTAAGGCTTAGATAATTAAATTGGAAGATGTTATTTACGTGAACGAGGTCATTCATCTTAATGCTGATATGTAAACTCAATACCGTGTATTTGGAGATGCTGCTTTTTACATGAATCCCTGTGTGTGTCAGGTCTTTGTAGGAGCCCATATTTCATTAAATCATGGGCAATCTATATCACTTTACATTTTCTAAACACACATTATTATGCTGGGCAATAAAGTACAGATTGACGTTAATCTTAATGCTTTCAGCAATCAGAGAGTTTCAAGCTATAAATTGATTGGTGCAGTTCAGTGAAACTGTCGTCTTTTTTTAACCTGCATTTTGCTTGATATAATTCTGCACTTACAGTAGGTATATTGCATTCTGTAAGCAACTAGTATTATAGCAATTGAAATATTGATCTATTCTACAGTAATTATTGTTCTCAAAGAGATATATTATTCTTCACATCGATAGTTTTGATCTCAATGAGAACTGTATAAAGCTGTTGTTCATTTTACATCTTGTATTTGCAATAAGTGAGAACAGCTTAGTGCTCTTTTCTGTGAATCTATAAAGAGGAAAATACCAATGAAATATGAAATGTTTCATTTACTGTTATCACTTTTTTAAAATTGGAAATATGGAAATAAAGAATAGCTCTATGTTAAAAAGGTGATACGATGTAAGGTAGAGTAAGAAACATCAAAGGTTATTTAGGGGGCAGCATTTCCAGGGGGTGGCAGCACCTCTGCTACATAACAAGGAACCAACTAGAAAACAAAGGGCCTTTGAGCAAAAATTGCTACAAGGCTCTCAACTTCACCAAGCATCATGTTCCATAGCGCTAAGTTTGCCCCCAAACAGCTTGTGAGTGCCATTTTTGCTCAAGGCAATTTATCAGTGTCATCCTAATCCCCAGCCTGTCTGTTGCCATCATTGCCACCAAACAGCTTGTCTGTGCCTTCTTTGCCCCTTGCCCTTCCAACATACAGCCGACACACATATGTAAACACACTTACACAACTTTAAACATGCTTACACATACACTTTATGCTCACTCTAACATACACATTCCCCCTCACATCACTTAAATATACACATTCATGCTCACAAACACAACACATACACATCCATGCTAGCACACAAACACTTACACATTCATGCTTGTACATACAAACACTTTCACATACAGATTTATGTTAACACACACTTATACATACACATCCATGCTCACGTACACTTATACATAGACATTCATGCTCCCATACGCTTATACATAGACATTCATGCTTACATACACATATGCTGTGCGAGCAGCCTCGGTTTCCCCATGGGGCCGCATTCCTGTCTCCCTCCCGATTCAAAATGGTTTACAATGGGCCCTTCAGACCTGGAACAGCCATCTAGCTATGTGTTCAGTCTGTAGGTTCCACTTTTCTGCTAGCTAGGGTATTGTCAAAGGTATTATGCTGCCAATAGGAGCTCTTAGATAAACGTTTACTGTATTTCTGTATTTTTATTGAAAATGAAATACTCTTGTATATATTGGTCTAACTGGCTTTCCTTATAACATTTTAAATTATTTATGTGTATGCATTCAAAGAAGTCCATGGACCAAAAATAGCTATGTTATTTATTTTATGTGGAATAACCGTGTTCCATTGTTAGTCAATAATGCCATCTGGGCCATAACTTTTAGCAACTGGTACAGCCCCAGTCTCTCTCAATTTCAACAAGACCATCTATAATTTGCATTGTTTTTTTTTAGGTCATTGTATCTTTATACAGATGTTGTGCAATTATGCAGCCTGTGCTCCCACTGTATGCAGACTGGATAATCAAAATGTAATTATTTTGTTTAATGCCTTGTATCAGTACACTATAAACTGAAATTGATGGTCCTATAATGAATTTTTTTTATTTCCAAGTAAGCACACAAACTTTTATTCAGTTTTGATGCCTTCTTATTTTTTGGATTCTAAAACATTTTGTTCTTATTTTCCACAGCTTGGTTTGTGTTCTCTCTGATCTTTGATCCCCACTTGTAATATCCTTCATATTTTAAGAAATCAGGGAAATTACATGTCCTACTCACACCAGTCAGATGTTTGGGCTGGAAAAAAATCAAGCAAAATATCCAAGATAGCAAAGTACCTATTTGTATTTACAATTTGTACCTTTACATCATATTATCTATTTGAGTACAAACAAAAGACACATATAGACATGTCTAAAGAAATTCAACACCATAGAAAGCAAAATTAAACACTGCGCACATGCACAGAGCGGAAACTTCATGGTATACCAGTGACAGTTTAACATTTACAATGCTAACGCAATGACTAGCATACGCATGCCTAGGAACTCTCCAGGATTGACCTAGAGTATCCACTGCTTCCCTGGGTTAGTCTACTTCTTCACCAGGTAGAGTAGAAACCCTTTTTCTACCCATATCTGCCCACTTAAGGTTTTCTGATGCTAGCCCTGCCCTACTCACAGCTAACACCATTGAAACATAGCTATGCATGCATCCACATGTTTGATGGCATTGACCCCCCAAGCAACTCCCTTGGTAAAGGTCTCGGTAACCTGTCTTGGGAAGTTCCCAATTATGAGCATAAGTAAGAAGTCACTATACCACTGAATTAGGGAGTATTTAGGTTGGTTTATTACCACATTCACACTCAACTCCATATGAACTGCATGTTACCCATTCGTACATTTTCAGTTTCACTTCAACTTATGTCATATAAATATAATATAAAATTAATTTAACTATATATGTTCTTATATATTATTAACTGCAAAGACAGTATATGTTAATGTATTTAAAGATAGGGTAGAGAGACATCAAAAGAAACATTAACACATATACTGGCCGTACCACATTGTCTATAATGAGCTTTGGATGTGACAATGGCCAGTCCTTATAGGCTTGGTAAATGTATTCATTCATTGGATTAGTTGGCAATCATTTTGGCGTCTGAGCTCCATTTTATAAAAAAGTTTGTACTTTAGTCATTGATGAGTGAATCTTTTGACTTGTGTGCATCACCTTCTATCTCATGTGCATATGACCAAACATACCGTACATGAATTGAACTTGCTTGAGAGTCTTTATGCCAAAGTGGTTGTTTTGCTCACAAGTGGTGTCTGTACCTGCAGAATTCACCTTGAGTGCAGAATAGTTCATCTGTATGGATGCTGTATATTCTAAGATACTTGACTTTACTGTAACATCCATATGTCCTTTTTTAAACCCAAAGCTAAATTGTAGGGCTTAATCTTCTAAAGGTTATCTATGTGCAGTCAGTGATTGATTACAATTTTAGTTTTTTTTTTTTATTTCTGTTATGTTTTCAAGACATTACAGTACTTTCCCATGTCTTTTTGGTAATTAAATCTTTGCTGGTTCCCTGGTCTTGGGTGATTGCCCTCCCAGCTCAATTTAATGATTGCCTGATGCTGTACTGTTTAGATAAATCTGATAGCTCTTTCATGCCTTGGACTGAACACTAGGAAAGTGAATCAATGTTTAACATTTCAGTTGAGTGAATTACAATTAAAGTAATCTTTATTCTTTCTAAAGATTTGTTCTTGATATGGATGTTGTTAGTCTTTCATCTGTAACATCGCTATGTCTATATATAACATATTTATCTACTTAAGTTATAAGTCACGTTTTTAAGATACATCACCGTGTCTGATGGAGATGAGGAGTGGGGACATTGTGGTATTCCTCTTTTCCTACATCGTGCACCTGATTGCTTTTTGTGTTCTTTCCTGTTCTGATATATCGCGCATCACACATCTGCAGATTTTCGTTGACATCTTTATGAGTGAGGGGATGAATCTGGAAGAATAGCAGTGCCATATTGTCTTGTTCTTGATATATCTCCAAATGCTATATTCAATATATCTTGAACAGCTCCTAACATATTACAAATATTTATTTGAAATTCCTATTGCATGCCTTTTGTATATTTGTATGCATAGAGTTATTTTGCTACCTGCCATTTGGTAAGGTTGTTGTACTGAATTGAATGATTAATAACATAAGACCTTTATTTTTGGGTATGTATGAGATCAATCAGCTGAGTTATTTGTTATTAATTTTATTTCTTTCAGCTAGAGACAAATGGCTCCCGTCCGATCCACAAATTATATCTGAAGGTCTATACGCTATTGCCGTAGTCCTCAGCTTCTCGCGCATTGCCTATATCCTCCCAGCCAATGAGAGCTTCGGACCACTGCAAATATCTCTTGGCAGAACCGTCAAAGACATTTTTAAGTTCATGGTTCTCTTTATCATGGTATTTCTTGCATTCATGATTGGGATGTTTATCCTGTATTCTTACTATCTTGGGGCTAAAGTGAATTCTGCTTTCACAACGTAAGTATTAAGAGCTGTCAATAGGATTTTTATTACCTTTATAGTGATTCTTTTTCAGAAATAAAAGCTTAAAAGAGGTTTGTATAAGGACATCAGACAATTTAGGTCATCAAACTACTAGATACAATATATGTGATATTTGTGGAACAGGGAAGGATTAGTTAAAAACTTTGCTAACAAAACATATATATATATGTATGTATATATATATATATATATATATTGGAATAACCGCATTTCTAGAAATTCTAGTAGTTCCATGTTATCCAGTGCCAGATACCTACAACATGGATCAATTTATATTATTATTATTATTATTATCTTTTATTGATATAGTGGCAACAATTTACACAGCGCTTAATACAATACATATATTCAAGGGGTATGACAAGACAAGAATTGACAGACTAAAACAAACCGATATATTAGGTGCAGAGAGCCCTGCTCGCAAGCTTACAATCTATGTCTAGACCACAGTTTGAGAGAAAACATAATGTATGGTAACTAAGATCTCCTTTACTGATTTAGGGTGAAATAAGGGCATTTGGAAGAGCAACGAGACACTGGTAAAGGGTTGCCTGGCTGCTCTCGGTTTATGTCACAAAAAGTGCATCCTTTTCTAAAAATCCCAATGACGATGTAAAAATAAGTTACGCTTCTATGAGCTATTTTAATGTTTACTTGTATCTGAATATTATCAACAATTATTTATTGGCTTGCAGTATTCATAGACACAGATGTTATTCTACTAGTAACATATATCTCTTGTTTCTCCATTTTTAGAGTTGAAGAAAGTTTCAAAACGTTGTTCTGGTCCATATTTGGCCTCTCTGAAGTAACCTCTGTGGTTCTGAAATATGACCACAAGTTCATCGAGAACATTGGTTATGTCCTTTATGGAATCTACAATGTTACTATGGTGGTTGTTCTTCTAAACATGTTAATAGCCATGATTAACAGCTCCTATCAAGAAATAGAGGTACTAAAACTCAGTAATGTATAAATATTTTTGTTTCCCCCATTGAGATGGTTTTTGCTACAATGAAACAACAATGAAACGGAATATTAATTATTAAGCTATATCTTATAGAAAACTCTGGAGTTTTTATAATTTTCTTTAATTAGAAAGAATTATAATTGCTTATAGAATGACTCTTTCTAGCTTGCCCAGGCTAGTTTGTTAAGTTAAAGCGTTTGATAATCCTGACCAGGTCAAAAGAAAGGTACCACAAGAACATAATTACGCCAGATTCTAGATCAGGCTAAAACTACATTTACCACGTCAACATTTCTAAAATACATTATATAAAAGGATATTAATGTTAGTGTGTAATTGCATTATTGGGCTTTTATTGGAATTATAGTACCATAGTTATCATTAGTCACATTGTTAGATATCTCCTACACAATCCATTAGCATAAATGCACATAGCAAGAGGTACTTTAAGAATGTACTATGGGCAAATCACTTTATAACAACCTAAATATTATTGTTAAAGCACAAACAGCACAATGGCCCAATGCATTAAAGTTCAGTAAGCGCCCATTCAGATCTTTCAGTAAGTTTGTTTCAGTTTTTACATCGACAACGTATTACTTTTAAGAAAATTTGCCAGGGTTGTAATTATTCTTGTAGGTTTATTAAAATGTTCCCCATTTTGATGCCTTCAAAGAGCTAAATAAATATGGAATACAATTTTATGATACTTACAGATGCAAATGAGACAAAGTTTTAAATAAATTATAAATTGAAGCACAATAAGTGGTTGTGCTGTGGATATGACTTATACCTTCAATAGTTCACTGTGGTTATGGCACACAGTTATATGCTGAGCACAGTATTTACTATTTGGTTACAATAACAGGTGCAAGTTATGGCCATTGATAATGCAGTCCTTGATTAAGATTTGTTTCACTGTGAGAGAGGAGCCTACCACTCCTCTACCAATTCCTCCACGTGCCTCTTGGTTAATCCAATACTGGATGAAGTAAACAACCAGTGTAATTTTTACATTTACAGTAAGGATATATATATATATATGTAATCATGGGCATCTGTAGGATTTTTCCTTTGGAGGGGCAAAATATCCTCCCCACCTTCCCATTCTCACACCCGATACATTCTTACTTTATTCCTGAGCTATTGCAAACGTACTCAGTAAGCAATGTGTACAATTGATCTTTAATAGCCAAAGTGCAGTCCTGCAAGGTGAATGGCAGATAACGTGATTGTGGTTTGAAGAAGCCTAGAGTAAAAACGATTGATTATATATAATAGATAATCTCCATGCAATCACTCAGTCCTGCCCAAAGGATTACTGTTTTATTCTAATCCCATTTTATATTAATATATTGAAGCTGCATCACTATTCTAGGCATTTTACCCATCAACCTTTCCTACCCAGCTCAGATGACAAAGTAGGCTGAGGTCAGGCATTTTATTACTTTCCCAGATCTATTGAAAAGAGAAAATGAGGTGATTTCTGCAAGGAAGATTTATTTGATGCGCTTTTGTTTTTTAAATCAGTGTTTCAGTAACATGGTGAATAAAACAGTATTGAAAAATATAAGATGCACCATGATTCAGGTCCAACCTGGACTCCCTTGATCGGCCTGGAGATTTACTGCACCGGACTATCGCTTGCCTCATTCCTACATCACTTTAGAGTAACTCAAGGGAGATAAAAATAAAATGCTGATCAGACAACCGAAACTGGTGTCTTTTTTCAACACTAAACTGTTTAAACTAGTAATCGTGACAATATCTTCTTTTGTGGCTCTTTATTTGTGACCCATATTGGTGTTCAAATGTCATAGCTTGATTTAAATCTCGTGTGGCCCTTAGGCACCATTGGACGGGCAAGAAGGGTGAAAGGGAGGAGTGAAGTGCACTGATTCAAAGATGTGTTTACTTGCAGTTCCCCATGCAACCATCAGAATGTCCAGAATAACCAAGAATTTAGGCAACATTTGCATGATGACTGGAAATTTTCTGTGCTTATGGGTTTGCTAAGTTATTATTTATGTGTTCTGGTAGGACTAGATTTGTTTTGATCTGCTCTTACTGGCCCGTTTGACTCCCCCTAGGCTAAATGTTGCCTACCCTCTCCTGGGCATTATATCTTATGTCTCCATCCATTTTTCAGTGTCAAAAAATATGTTCTCAAATAAGTATTGTTTTATCAATAACATATATATTTATTCTGGTGTAAAAGAGAAGCAATTCTAAATCATGTTTTTACAGGACTCAAAACCTATTTTGCTTAAAATTCAATATTATATTTCTTGCACGTTAAAAATTGTTTGTTTTCAGCTGTGTTGTATTGCTTATTTAAGTATACCTAATTGCCAATGAAAGATGTGTCATCCAGTCCATTGTAATTTTTTTTTGTTTCTTTTTTTCTGGTTGCTGGACAAATCTAGTACAAAACGAAGAGAGATGTAGTTGTCTTTTCCTATTCATCGCTGCACTACTTTAGCCTCTCACTTGTGTTTCTTACTTATATTTGATGGAATGAAACCAGACAATGCAGTAACACATAGACCTTTAATATACCGAAGTAAAAAAAATGATTTGTCGGAAAGGATAGAAGCAAAAAAACCTAGTTAAAATGCATATAATGCGACTGTGTGCAGAATTTTTCTAGATATGATAAACACAAAAGATAAGCAGATGTCAAAGGAGCTCATCCCTGCAATTTCTATATTTCTAGGATGACAGTGATGTTGAGTGGAAATTTGCCAGATCCAAGCTTTGGTTATCTTACTTTGATGAAGGCAAAACATTGCCTCCACCTTACAGCGTTGTACCAAGTCCCAAATCGTTTGTATACCTTATCCTGAGGATCTTCAACTTCCTCAAGTGCAGGACAAGAAGACTTCAAAAGGACATTGAGATTGGAATGGCCGATTCTAAGTCCCGGGTAAGGGCTCATGATTTTTACAGGATTTTTGATCCTATCTTTGGCACGGGGAGAGAACAGTATGATCGCTTGTGACAGTATGCATGCTGATTTGTCTACCAAAATGTTACTAGATTTGAAGGACAGGCATCAGGGATTAAAACAAAACTTGTAGTCATTTTATACATTTTTATAATTTTTTTCTGGAAAGATAAGTAAAGATTTTGCTTCAGTGTCCATCGTTTCCAAGTTGCATTTGTATACGGAGAAACAAGAAAACAGCTCTAGCATTTTCAGCATTTTTCATTTGCTTATAACACATTGGCGTGCTATATGCCTTCTTTATCTTCTCGGGTTAGCTAATGAATCCTGCTCCCCGGGGAGGGGGGTCATTCGAAGTTTAGGAGAGAAAAAAAAAAGAGTCAATAAATGACCCTTAAGGAAATTAACCCAATTGTTATTTATGTCACTTTTGTTTTGGTTAATATTGTTCATTTGAAGGGATAGTTTTATTTAAAAAAAAAAAAAAAAAACATGGCTTCAATGTCTAATTCATAAAATGATACATGGACACTTCTAGGATACGCATTTTCTTTCAATGTATCTCTATATAATAAAGATACTTATTTTGCCACCATACAGAGGAGATCGATTGTTACTTCCAAGAGTGCAGAGAAGACAAACTCGAACTTTTATCAAAAGTAACACAAGAGAGTGATTTTGTTTTCATTAACAAAGATCAAAGTCAGCTGCGCTTGAGCTATCACAGATGTTTCATCTTCCAGATCTCTCCTTTTCTTCTTTCATAAAAGAACTCTGATATATCCATGCACCACACTGTACCATGCTGCATTTATTTCACCCGAGCACCACATTAGTATTTATTTCATAAGCAAAACAAACAGTGAAAGTATTCTAATTTATAAAGCTTTTCAGCATGTATACCTCCACTTATTTACTTATGGGCTACTAGTACTGCTTGAAGCAATAATTAGCATCAAAATGACGCCCGAGCGTAGGGTTGCAGTTAGGAAGTACAGCAAATACAAGTGCAGCACGGCCACTGGAGCTGTACTTTTTTGAGATGAGTTAACCCTGGGTGAGGTGCAGGTGTTTTTTTTTTTTTATTGTCTTGGAGGCCACCATGATGGGATGTGACAGAGTGGTGGCCTTCAGTATACACAAACATTAACATTGGCAGGGAAAGCACAAATGTATCAGCTCCCACATCCAGTTTCTGGTAATAGATCATTTAAATTATGCCACATTGTTTGGCAGTTTATGTGGTGTGGTTTAAAACATGCTGATATAGAGTACTAGCTGAAAAGGACAATCAGGACATTGATAAACTTCATATCTCTCAAATTTGTCCTTGCCTCACACAGGAATCTACTAAAATACCAGTGTATTCCCTGGGAAAATAGTGTCTGGACTACTCTCTGCTAACTGGCCTTCCCTATACTGCCCCTCACTGTTCCAATCTTCTGATCTTCTTCATCTGCTGCCTCACTGTGTCAATCGCTCCAATGGCTCTTTATATCAACCACAATAAAATTAAATACAATTTAAACTCCTGACCCTTACCTACAGTGCCCTTAACATCACAGTCCCCATATATCTCCAAATGCTTTCCTAACTATCCTTTTTTCTGTGCCCACTACTTGAATCTCTCTGCGACCATTATCACTTCTCCCAATTTGTGTCTCCAGGGGTTTACTCAAGTTCTCTACCTTGTTCTGTCAAAGCACTATTTATTCTAATTATAAATTAAAACCAACCTGTTCAGACAAGCATATAATCTATCATCCTAATACCCCCAACCTGCATTCTGAAAGAAACCATCTGTTCTTCCCACCGTCAAGATCACACAAAGCCACTGACTTCTTCACACCACCTACGCTACATCCAAAACATCCTCACTCAACCAGTCTTTCACCTTCTGCCTCATTCCTTCTCAACCTCTTAATAATTCTGCTGTGCCAGTAAGCCTTAATATGTGTTAATGTTATTGTCAATTAGCTTATCTTTTATAGTGACTTCTTAGATGATGGCACATTTCAATCAGAGCTGGTGTGACTGAATTGACCTGCATCCAATTCGGATCCGACGTTAGAAGCCCAAATGGCTAACCACCCACCAAAAATAACGTTATTAACTATTAAAAGATCTAAATCAAAAAATAAACTAACCTCTAAGAGTTAGGTGCAGGTGCACTTAGGTGGCTAATCACTCTACAGAGTACCAAAAATTAGGTATTGTGTGACATGAAACATATATGTTACAGTCACTGTATGCAGTCAGTTCCCTGAAATAATTTTATATTATGGGCATTACAAAGAATGTAGTATAACTAATGCCACCAAAGCAAAGTATAAAAGCATAGTTTTCTGCACAAATGATACAAAAATAATCAGTGAAATGTATTACATGAATATGATAGATAATGTAATTATTTTATGATATAATATGAGTATTTATTTATTATAATTTATCAAAATTTGTACCTAATTATTATTATTATCAGTTTTGCAATTGTCCCTTGCCTGTCCCTTGAAAATCTTACAATTTCTTTGCTTAGTGAATAGGCCCTAGAATCCTTTACCTTTTAAAGCTTATGCCTGTAAAAATGTATTAAAAATCCTTTTTTTAATTTAAATAAATTACATTTTTCTTTTTTTGTTTAATCTGAATTAATTCTAAATGTGTCTACTGCAGAACATTTTTTGGGGAGGCCGTACAAGCTGTCTTGCACAAGGGCCCTTAGCTTACTACTTCCGCCACTGATATAGTATGAAAAAAAATCCCAAATATTCCTAAAACAGTCAATTTATATAATTTCATTCTTTGTGTGTAACTTATATAATGTAAAAAAAAGTGAAAAAAACTGCATGCAAACTGCTTTGTGTGGTTCTGTAGTTTGAGGAAGAAAAACAAAATAATGCGTTGGTTTCCTAACAGTGAAACAGTATCAAGGGACTAAATACATTTTCAATTTACAATATGTCATTACTGTATAAACATTTTCCTGTCGCTGTAACGTAATCGTGTTATGAGAACAAACTATAAAATGAGGTACAAGCGCTATTAATGAGATTATTTTCAAATACAAGACACTTTGGCACGCAGTCATTCCTTCTATAAGATACATTTTTAATGCGGGTCATAGAGGGATGTCTACAAAATGTCATGTCAAGTAATTAAAAAAAATATCTACTGACTTTTGAACAGATTTTGGCTTGTATCTTATAAAATGATGAGTAGCATGCTTAATGGATTAGTATGCTTCTCACATCCAAAGCATCATAAATTCATAATTGTGGTAATTTCTCTCTTTTTTTTTTTTTGTTCTGCCAGTTATATCAACCAATACCACAAAGGGCATATAAGCAGCTTGTTTTTCTTCATTACTACGTTTGGTAGATTACGGTTGTAATATTCACTGTGATGCCTCATTTTATTTTTTCTATGTGGAGGCTCTCACTTTTTTTGGTGCCTATGTCAAACAAGAACGGTAAAAAAGCTATAAAAGAGAAGAGCTGTAGGAGCCAAAGCTGGGTTCATAGTTTTCACCTAATATGACATTAGCTGCAAAGTCATCAGTAGCAGATCATTTAGCAAATCTTCACCCTAATTTGATAACACATTTGGAATTTAATTAAATTCATATTTATCATTCTATTTACTTTTTTTCAGTTGAATCTGTTTTCTCAGTCTAATGCAAAGGCTTTCGAGTCACTGGGTTTTAATAGTATTCTTAATCAACCATCTCGCTATCAGGTAAGCTGACCTGTGTAACCTCAAATGTCACTTTTTCTGAGATTCTACATGTTAAACCTATGTACACACTGGGTAAACCTATATAATCACGTTTACAGAAAATAATACAATATACAGCAGAGCCGACCCTTACTTACAGGGGTAAAACATGTTTTTTTCCGGATAGATTTGTGGAGAAAGAAAGGCATTTCTTCGCCTTCCTCCATGAATCTATCTGCATTACCATCTGGCCTCTTGTGCACTTCTGCAAAAAGGCAGACCCATGGGGACAGCATCTCCTCCATTCCTCTAATGCTCGATTGGATTGAGATCTGGCGAATGTGCTGGACAAACAAGTCCGATCCATGGAGGCCCTACCTCGCAACTTACAGGACTTCAGAGCCTTCAGAGATCTAGTGGAGTCCATGCCACGACCGGTCAGGGCTCTGTTGGCGGCAAAAGGGGGACCTACATAATATTAGGCAGTTGGTCAGAATGTTATGGCTGGACGGAGTGTATATATATATATATATATATATATATATAGATATATATATATATAATACCAATACTGTTCTGTATAGGCAGAGTCACTTCTAGGTTTTATGGGCAAAACAAAACTATTTAGGAATTTAACCTCTAACATGTCATGAATTAAATTCCTCATAAATTAAGGTAAAGCCAAGATAAATTTGATAGATTAACATATTAATTACTGTGGGTATGGCTGACGGATTACATTCCCTCGCTCTTGTCGAAGGAGCCCAGCTATATAAATCATCACTTTGGCAATCATAGTGTAGGAGCAGTGGAAAGTGGTAATATCTGACTATTCTATGTGTATAAAAACATATATATATTGTTAACACTGATTTTAATTGTTCTGATAGCAAATAATGAAAAGGCTGATCAAGAGATATGTCTTGAGAGCACAAGTAGACCGAGAAAATGATGAAGTAAATGAAGGTAAGCCCACTCCTTATAGTTTGTGTATTTATTTTACCTTCCTGTCATTTCATTTCAATATTTATAGCAATTAACAGAATATATTTTATATTGTAAATATTTTAAATTGTAATTTTTATTTCATTTTAGGAACTGGTGATTTTTTTCTCTCCCGCAGTCTGGGTTAAAGCCGTCGCCCCGTTCTCTTGTATTGATACAATATCTATCTCTACTAGCCTCCAGAGTACTGTCGCAGTGTTGATAGGTTCATTCAACCACAATGCCTCTGTTCTTGCTGCCAGTATTTAGATCATTACTGCAGTAAGAAAAGTAAAATAAAAGGCCTTAGCAGATATTTTAAGGTTTTAGCATACTTTACATTTTATTTAGAAGCAAAGGAAACCAAGCTTTTCCTCACAACACTCAGTATGTGAAAAGTGACACCTTCAAGACAGAGGCAAGACAAGAAAAGCATTTCTTTATTAAACTCTGTACTAAAAAAACTAATAATTTGTATAAGGTTCTTATGAGATATTTGAGGTGTCAGTTTTTGTATCCTGTGGTCACAATTAAAGCTACAGATACTGGTGAGGTGTGGTTGAGACTGGGAACTGGGTCTAAAGGAAGGATTTGGGTCATATGCCTCCTGCCACCCATATGCCTCCTGCCACCCTAGTTGAGGGCCCAGAGATGTGTGCCTCTGCACCTATGCATATCATGCATGCTATTGATCATTCAGGTGCATGGTGTCAACTGCTTACAACAGTCACAAGTGAATATGTATGGCTGGAGTGACCAGGAGGTGGACTCGGTACAGGTACATGCAGCTACGGCATCTCCCCTACAATCGCCCTGATTGTTGTAACTGATACCGTATCTAGGGACTCACAGGGAAACAATAGCTATGGGGCAGTTTGGGCCTTTAGTCTAGAGCCCTAGCTATAATGAGACAGAAGTCTTGAGACAGAAGTAGGGGATCATGAGTGTTGAAGTTTAACAGCTGGAAAATAATCAGCGGTTGCCCTGCTGGGGTTCAAGCAAATAATGCATTGATAAAAAAAAAAATCAGAAATTTCTTTTAATTTGTGAATATTATTTACCTTCTCATTAACAGGCGAATTAAAAGAAATAAAGCAAGATATCTCTAGTCTCCGATATGAGCTTCTAGAAGACAAGTCGCAAGCCACAGAAGAATTGTCTGCCTTGATTCACAAATTGAGTGAGAAGCTTAATACCAACATATCGCGTTGCGAATGAAACGGATTTCCTAGAAGTGCATATGATGGCAATAAAACAAAAAACAGCATCTGATACTTGAAAAATATAAATGTCTGGTAAACTTATAGCACATTATATATATATATATATTTGTCATTGGGGATTTTCACTTTTCCTTGATTATCTGTATTGACTTTCAGCTTCAGGAGGAAAATATAATATTTTGCCAGTATTTATTTATTTTTCGTCTCTCTTCATGTGTAAGATGGCAGATAAATTGGATACATACTTGTGTTAGATATGTTTTACTCTACATAGTGGGTACATAAAAATGCACCCCTCTTAAAGTCAAAACGGGAAGCAGTTGTACTGTCACCCTAATCCTTTCATAAAATGAATCATGTTTTTTTCTCACCTATGGAATAATATAAAAATACTTTGTGAGAAATGCCATTTTGCTGCCACATCATATGGTTCATGTTGCTGTCTCGCCCTAAGATGTGATCAATTATAATAAAATATAATAGAGCTCACGCACAGCCTTCTAAAACGGACAAACTCCAGGAACTTCTTACTTGGGCTGACGGATTCCAATGCAGTATTTACTAAGGCATTATTATAAATCAAACTGCATTAAATGGCCTAGGTCTTTGGGTTGGTAGAGCTCGAAAACATAAATCTGAATACTTTAAAAAATGTATAATTAAAAATAATAACACAATTGATAGATGTCCTTCATTATTGATATTCCTTTTAAGAGGACACTAAATGCCCACTTAGATCATCATAATATGCGATGTGTTGCCAGACATGGAGTTTAATGATGTGGTATATGATACTGACTCATATAGGTTCCATATGTTCTGCTAGCTGTCTAGGCTGTATATATATCGGCGTGTGTAATCATATTGCCACATAAGTGCTTAAGTTGTTTAATGTCACTCAATGGGGCACCAGGGAAAAGACTTATTGCCACTAAATGTTGATAACAAATTCTGTAAAACGATTATTAGTAGTTGTATTTCCCCCGTTCTGCTGCTTACCTACGCCATACTACGCCAAATGACTGTTTAATAAACTTTGCTTCAGATAGGGTATTTTTCTCCATATATTGTGCACATAAATTGTATATATATATATATATATATAGATATTATATATATAATATATATATATCTACTCCATCACACACTTGGTACTTTAGCAGAATGCAATTGATACATTAAAACATTGAGAGTTTTATATAAAAAAAGTGTCTGGTGCAAAATGTGACAAATGGTCATAGTGACAATGACATTTTTCTGCAGATTAGACAATTTCATTGGATGCTAAGGTAATAAGACCACAAACTCAGTACCTGTTCACTTTTTATACGAGTTCCATTGATGGGTTATGATAAAGCCTCATGAGTCCTCAGCCTAGCCATGGCCATAAAAGACAAATGGAGCCTGGAGACCTCCAGCTGGACAGCCCGTAACTGTATAGTCCCGTATATCTACCTAATCTGGTTTGTTCCCTGACTCGTGTAGGGCATTCAATGAAGTCAATAAATATACATATTTGTATATATTACTGTGTTTACAATATCATGCTCAACATAGCTCTTAGCGGCATTATCATTGACATATACTATTGAATATAAAAATAGTATTTCTGACTTATTACAGGGTGTTCTTGTCATCTAAGTCATTCTATTTCAAAAGCTAATATAGTAAGTTATTCATCCCAAATTCCATAACTTTAGATGACGGTGAAGAGCCATAGTTTTACACCAATGTTTGCTTTTTTCCGGAATTCAGTATGTAAGAAACAAAATAACTATGGTATTTTCATTAGCAGCCATTATTGGAGAAACCTAAGGTAAAGTGTCTATAGGTGTTTCTTGCTTGTTGAGCGAAGACAAAAAAAAGAGAGATTATATACGTACAGCCTGTCTATAGCCAAATCATTTATGAAATTCACTAATGCCATTTGTGGTATTTGGGTAATCGCTTGTAACAGGGTGAGCAGGAGCTCTTTGGCATATCTCTGGCTTATCTCTTTAGCTGTGATCTCAGTGTTAAAATTTCTCCCTAGGGAAGTCCTCCAATCTCTGCCTCTTCTACTCACAGTAATTTGAAATCTTGTATAATATGTGTCAAGTGCTGTCTTCAAAGAATATTATATTCTAGCCATATTAAGTATAAAGTAAGTAATGGAATTTAAGTTTCTGATAGGTATCTCTGCTTATATGCTACAGGCTGAAAAAACCCCAAGAAAACCACATATAGACAAATCACATATAGCCTATTTGTGTGTCCGGCAACTAGCAATTTATAGTTTTTGTGTCCAGGAGTCGGCTCCATACGGACCTGGCTGCTTCTTCCCATGAGCTGCTGGGAGGGGGGGAGCTCAATGGGTTAAGTGATGCAACATTATATGAGCCAAAATCAAAAGCATGTTAGCTCCTGGCTCCAATTTGTGCACCCATTGTACAGCGCTACGGAATTTGATGGCGCTATATAAAACAATAAATAATAATAATAACAAATTTGGTAAACATGATACCTTTATTGGCTAACTGACGTTTTTGAGACTATCTAGGTCTCTTCTTCAGGCATATATTGATAAGAAGAGACCTAGATAGTCTTGAATACTTTACGTGGAATAGCCAAAAAATATATCATCTTTACTAAATTTGCTTTCTCTCTTTCTATGCCTTGACAAATTTGTCAAGTCTGATATCTTACTGCCAAAAGATGAAGTTTATTATAAACACGTATCAACAACGTACAAAATCCATAAACTGGAGTTAGATTATACTACTTGCAACACATTCACCTGGCTGGTACCTTGTCTTGTCTGCCCTGTTTTTTACTGATGTAACTAATAAAATCTATCCCATAGTATATCTAATTCAATTTTAAGTTTGCTGCAAAAAGCAGCATTGGTCAAACATCCCACAGGTATTACCCAAAAAGCTGAATTAGAAAGCCCTCCATGAATCACTGGGTGCAGTTTAATACAACACCTCTACAACAGCACCACCTAGTGTTTCCATTGCTGCATGACCGATACATACACCTCTACAACAGCACCACCTAGTGTTTACATTTCTGCATGACAGATACATAGAATCCTTTTCTTGTAAAGACAATGAATCAACTTGTAATAAGCAACAAAATTCAATTACACATTGTTTAT
Source organism: Spea multiplicata (assembly GCA_009364415.1). Classification (NCBI taxonomy): domain Eukaryota; kingdom Metazoa; phylum Chordata; class Amphibia; order Anura; family Pelobatidae; genus Spea; species Spea multiplicata. Next base: position 47,995 of record VKOC01049610.1, read on the forward strand.
GTTATCGCACAAGCCGAACAAGATAAGCATATTTTAATGGAAATTTATAGACCAAGAAAAAAAAAACACTCTGCTATTCAGGTAACAGTGCGGGATGCTATCTTATCTGCAACACGGAAAAGACACAACTCAGTAGATGAATAATTGTGTGCTTCCTAGCTATGCTATCTGCAAGAGCTAAAGCTAGTTCATGATTATTGTGGAAGAAAATGTAATATTCTACAAGCCATGGAACACAAAGGAGTAATTAAATGCCCACAAAAAGGATAAATACATCACGGCGAAGTCAATCACAACTGACAAGTAGACATCACCATGAATACAAATCATTTAATGCAGCATGCTGTAGTATATCTCTTTGATAGAGGCACTTTCAACGTGATAACTTTATTAATATCTTTCTATTTCAGAATTTATCATACATTTAAACTGTATACAGGTTTAGCTTTTAATAACAAAATGCAGGTATGTTCCAAAAATATATAACTGTGTACAGTATAGAATACAGGTATATGAAGGTGTTGGCTAATTGATGAGTTTCATGCAGGCATTAATAAGGTTTGCGGTGAGGGTATCTTCTTTAACATAACGCTATCATTCCGACCGGTGGGCAGCCAATGGATGAGTTGTATATATTGTTATACTATATTACCATGTACAGATAATTACGGCAATAAAAACTGTTGTATACTAAAAAGAAAAAGTGTGCCATTTGTTATTATCATTATTTTTATATTACCCCTTACCCTGAATGGTGTGCAGTGTCTCTCTCGCAAAAGTTGTGGTTTTGACTCCTTAAATTTATTATGAGTTATTATTATTATTATCTTTTATTTATATAGCGCCAACAATGTACGCAGCGCTTAATACAATACATATAGTCAAGGGATATGACAAGACTAGAATTGACAGACTAAGACAAACCGATACATTAGGTGGAGAGAGAGAGAGAGAGTTATAAATGGATTTAAACAGGACCACCCAAGCTATTGTCCAGAGAAGGCTTTAAATTGTTTGAGAGCCCCATTTGGGTTAAAATGCAGTGCAGTCCCGCTTTTAACCTGTTTTAGGCTCTTTGGGGGCTTGTCATGGACTCAGTTGTGGTGGGGTCATGGACATCCATCGGTAAAGGAAACTAATGTGATTAAAATGTTAACATTAAATACTAAAAGTGGTTTAGAGAAATACAGATGTACGCCTATGGAGATTGATGAACTACATTTTTTTAATAATGAATGGCAAACCAGTATTAAATGTTTAAAATTATGTATTTAAATAATTTATGTAGACAGATCCAGTCCATTTTCTAAATGCCAACATTTCCAAGGAGCGAGAACACAAATACTAAATCATAAACAGTAAATGATTTCATTTCTGATTAACGGTGCAACCACCATGATAGCCATAGCCGCATCACAGGAGCCACAACCACTCAGGCCACCACAACAGCTGCTGCTGCTAATAGGATCATCGCATTTGACTTTTTTAAAAAGCCCATGTTTCTGGCCCCTCGTCTACCGCTTCAACGTTAGGAATGCAAGTGAAGACTCGGCGTCATAAAATATAAAAATAAAAAAATGTAAATAAAACAAATAATTGATTCATCCTTTTTTTGAAGAAGTAGTTTTTATTGGTACAGGAGATGGTTTGCAAAGACGCAGTTAAGGACAGGCATATGACAAGAAATGCAGGATATATCACAATGTTTCCCTGATCACCAAAAGCAAGTGGTCTAAGTCATTCTGGTGACAATTAAAACGTAGTTTTTGGACATCACCTTAGATTAAGCCAAAATAGTCAATTCAGGGCCACCCAGCACGTGTCTGGGTGACAGTCGCTTTCTAGCTGTTGCCTACAATTCCTATTACTCTCAGCCAGTCCTAAGTAAAGTAAAGGCTGGATGAGGTGCTGATCAAGCCAGGACTCCGCGATTACTGGATCCAATGCAGCCTTCATTACAGATGTTTCCCAATGTAAAACAGCTGCCATAATAAATAACGCGCATGTTTTCGAGATCCCTGTCCGCCACAGAAATCAAACTACCAATAAACGTGCACCGAGGGCTTAAACGGAACACACGCACAGATTTCGCTAACTAGAACCAAGTGACGAGTGACGTCATCGCGACATTCCCCTACCGCGACGCTCTGGTTGCCATGTTTAGGTTTCCTAGGCGTTGCTAGGCTGGGATTTGTCGCATCTAAAAAACGTCAGTGACAGGCTGTTGGGATGGTCGGAAATACATTCTTCTCTTCCCAGGATAAGAGCCTAATAAATAGAGCATCGTGTAGCGAGGGGGCATCTACATTATTATATGCTTTTTAAGTAACCATCACTTTCGTTTTTTTCTTTCGATTGACATAGGAAGGAATGTACTAAACGAAGTAGGTTATATATATATATATCCATACAGAAGAACGAGGGCCAGCACCATGGAGCTCCAATTAAACCGCACGGATTACCTCCAGGTATAGCTTGATCCTTCCTATTCTTATTAACTCTTTATGTGCACATTGGTGGGGCTTCCACATAAGCAGATGCATAGATGCTCATCACTGATCGATGAGGTGTCATCGGTGATCAGAAAGGTGCCATTTATGATGAGCTCACCATATAATTAAAGTTTCTGTTCCTGTTGGATCTATTCGAAATTCGAGATTCAAATCGCCACTACTGGTACCATAGAATGCTGAAATATATACACACACATATTATATATATATATATATATATATATATATGTTGCCATAATTTTTTGCTAGGAACAGAAAGCAGTACTGATGGGTCGTTGCACTTGAACCTGGAAGTGAATGTGTTAGTTTTGTAACTAAGCCATTAGAGTAAAAAAAAATAATGACAGGTCTATGGTTTATTTCCTTAGCACACTTGAATATATGAAATGTGTGGGGTTTTTTTTTTTTAATTATAATCATCGCTCGTGTTAGAGCTGGGAAACTACACATCAGTCAGATGTGCCTGTATGTGCACATCGTTTACTATCAGTTGTAATTTTTATAGGATGTTGTCTAGTATTTTGTAACCTGAAATGTGCGTTTTGTGCCGGTTATGTTTTGCAGGTGGGAGTAACGTCACAGAAAACAATGAAACTGCTCCCTGCGTCAGGACGCCGCGCAACTCAAAAGGTACTGGGATTTTAAAGGTTTGATGCATTTCTCAATTGAAATGTAAGTTTTTAAGTTTACTTTTCTAAACTCTGGGGACCGATGGGTATAGTTATGGAAGAGTATTACATGCGTGTACATTGGTTTGTCTCTCTTTGGGATGTGAGACTATAATGGGGGGGTTCTCATAAACCTCATATAGATTAAAGTAGACCCCGGTGGTGAGGCACGACTACCCAAAGCTTTTACATTCTTGTAATATTTCACTTAGAGAGATCTGTAGAAACGCTTAATTCCTGGCTCCAAAAACGATAGTCCCTGATCTGGGTTATTATAAGCCATATCAACTCTGAAGCACTTATATTGTTTGAGTAGTTCTCCGATGAACTTAGTTAGGTTTATTTAATAAAACGAGAGTTGTGGTTTGATGTCATTGACTTCTCTATACGTTATGAAGGTATAATCCTATGCGTTATATGGGGTCAGCTCAGGCCTTCTTGCTGGGGATGCCTGCTAGTGTTGGATCTTCATAATAATCAGTATAAAGACAGAATTGAAACTCCAACTTTCCTGCCATCCATCCTTTTCCTTAATAAACCCCAGCAATACCAACAGGATCCGTAAACCTGGTTTAGGCTCTTCGGGGCTTGTCGGGGACTCAGCGGCGGTGTCATGGACATCTTTTTGTAATTGAAACTAATGGGATCAACATGTTGATATTAAACACTATAAGTCGTTCAGGGAAATACAGATTTACACCTATGGAGATTGATGAACTACATTTTAATAATGAATCTTTAAAAAGATTTATTTAAATCATTTATGTAGACGGCTCTGGATTGTGTCCGTCTTCCAAGTGCATAAACAGTAAATGCTGCTAATAGAGTCACCGCATTTGACTTTTTAATAAAGCCTGTGTTTCTGGCACCTCGTCTACAGCTTCAACGTTAGCAATGCAAGTGAAGACTTGGCCTCTTATCTTGACATAAATAAAGATTCTAGAACAGCCAAGAAGACTTTTTAAAGAGACAGGGAAACTTTTTCCTTTGTTATATTGGTTGAAACGGACCATGGCATAGAATCTCAAGTGTCGTGTTTAACATGGTTTATCAGTAGCTAGAAAACGTGTTGGAGATGCTGTTAGGTTCACTCTCTCCAGATAAAAGGACGGAATTAAGTTTCAATTAGTTGTAAATCCACCTCCCTCATGCTTACACCCAGAAACACATATCCTTTTGTTTAGCTAAAGATGTCAAATTATTATCATCATTATTTTATATAGTGCCTTCATATTCCGCAGCGCTGTACAACGGGATGACAATTTTTCTTGAACCTTCTCCAAGAAAAGCTCTTGGCTTTGGAACATTAAAGTGCGTATGATGGCTGTGTCCCTTTTAAAAGACTTCCGTACTGCTTATTTTCTGTTCCAGCTCCTGGCCGCTGGCCTGTTCACCTGCTGATATACAATGATGCCTAAAGCAGCAGTTCTACAGAGTAATACTTTGTGATCAGGAGGAGATGAGAAGGTTCTGTTAGCAATAAACGTACAGTCTTAGCCAAAAGGTTCTTTTAAGGTTAACCGGTTTTGACAGATGTAGTGAATAGTTTACAGTAGTTCTAGGGTTAAAACAAAATCAGTCCCAGAAAACTGCAGGAAAGATAATGAATGCATATTCCTTGAAGGCAGATGTACCACATTCTCTAGCATTTACAAATAAAAGTATAAGTAATATATTCTTCACCCTTTTGTCCTTGTTTCCTTTTGGTGTTAACATACTTGCGTCCATAAACTATTTAATATGCATGTTTTTCCACCTTTTTCTACAGGTTTTTAGATCCCATAATGTAAAATATTCCCCTTTTAAATTTAAAACCAAGCGCCATATACTGCTTTTAAAAAAAATCACAAACTATATGTAACTTTAATAAATAAGTAAATGCTAAGAGCTGTGGAGATGGCACTTTCCCTTTAATTTGCTGAAATTGTATACTTGAAGGAAGAAGTTTGGTCTGTACTAATCTAATTTAGCTATCACAAATTGCATCAGTACAAAAATTTCATAGACTGATAAGCAAGTTAATTAATGAACTGACTAATAAGTCATGGCTAAAATCAAAGCGTAGTAGTGATGACTTCTAATCCTAAATTATTATTTTACTTAGTTGCTTTTAATATTCCATCTTATTAAGAGCAGATGGAGCGGAAGGGAACACATAATTAATAACAAAACACATATTCCTTTGGGTCCTTTTCTCTGCCTGTTTTAACATGTGCTCCCCCTAGTGGATAAAGCCATGAAGTACAACTTTTAGGTTCTACTTACTGTGCTTCTGTCAAATAACCTCAACAAATGACTTTGGAGAGTTTTAAAATTATTGGATAGCATTTCTACATCTGTTCACTAAAGGCAGCGGTGACAGGAGAGTTGCAGTTTCACGTCCTGGCCTTTGCTACATTATGAAAGGCCAACTTCAATGAGCTTCTGCTGTAGAAAAGTATGGCTGCCCCTATATAATGGATAGGTTAACAACTGAATTATAAATTATGCAGGGCCTGCTCAGCCCTTACTGCTGGAAAAAACTTTCCAGTAATGGCCTTTCTTCGTAAAATAAAAAAATAATAATTTTAGCAAGTTGAAACCACAATATTCCCTTGTTGGCAAATATTAATGATGTCATGTTTTACAAGTATGGTTACCGCAAGTAAAAATAAAGTAAAAATAGAATATGAATTCTCTATTCTGCCTTCTTATCAAATATGGTCAGGAGAAGTGTAAGTACATCTGGCTACTCAAATATATGGTTACTCCAAGCAGTATTGACCTAGTACATATTCTGCATGATCTCCTGGGTAAATATGGAATAATAGTACTGCATATGAGCAGACGAAGTGTTTGTTTCTTTGAGCATGGTCCCTCTCACTTTTGGTTTGTCTAAGCTCAAATTGTCATGCGATGCACGTGTCCTTTTTACCCGTTGTACAGCACTGTGAAATATGATGGCACTGTGTAAATCAATACTAATAAGAATGGATGTCTTCTGAAGATCAATCTCACGTTCGTACTTCTTCAACATGTGGTTCTTTTTTCCATTTCTTTTAGGTAGTCGTAGGGGACCAAGATGGTATTATTACATGCTTTGGAATCAAGAAAAATGAAGCCGTGGTAAGATTTCATTGCATTCAAACACTTGAGCAATTGCTCAGTTAGTACAGCATATCAGAGTGACTGAGACACTGGAGTGTAGAATAATTGGGTAGGGTAATAAAAATGCTATGCATCCAGTTCATGCATCATGTAATATTTTTTGTGTAAGTACAGGTATTTGAACTGGCTTTCTTTGTATTTGTTAAATATTATTCCTTCTCTTCTACTATACTGTCCTTACATTATATTACATGTATTTATATAGCGCCAGCAGATTCCGTAGCGCTGTTACAGTAATCCCTCTAGATTGTAAACTCACTTGTTATGTCCTGTCTACCCATTGTACAGCGCTACGGAATTTGATGGCGCTATATAAAACAATAAATAATAATACAGTCTGTAGAATATTTTGAAATAAAAAAAATAACACGCTGGTACAGAAGGAGAAGAGGGCCGTTTTCTTGTGAGTTTACAATCTAGTCAGTAATTGAGGGAGTAGTGAAACAGTAGGAGAGGACTGCTTGGATGGGGATGAGGTCAGGACGATCTGTAGAGGTTGTTGTATATTCAGGTGGCTTGATTAGGATGGTGCCTGAGAGTGTTGGGAGGAAAGGTTGTACGCTTTTCGAAAAAGGTAGGTTTTCAGATCAGCAGAGACCCCTTTTTTTAGATTTTATGTTCTTTCATTTGCAGCCGGTTTTCAAGACCCTGCCAGGGCAAAAGATCTCGAGGCTGGAACTTGGAGGGGCTCTTGGCACGGTCCAGGAGAAGATATTTGCTGCTGCCGGATCTGAAGTTCGAGGCTTCACGAAGAGAGGAAAACAGTTTCTGTCTTTTGAAACCAACCTTACTGAAAGCATCAAAGCCATGTAAGCTATATGAATTGTATTGGATCTGACAATTTTTTGCTTAGCAAGATTATCACATAGAGCTGGCTTTAACATAGATTTGTAAACATATGAGAAGTTGAGGAACCGCATTATCAATAGAAATCTATATTATTATTTTAATTTTTGATAAAAAATCTTGGAAATCATGTGATCTGTAAATCAAACGTGCAGAAGCAGTGAAGCTTCTTACGTGGTTGTGTTTCTAGCCAACAGTCAGGATCAGATATTAGAAGGGCTGCAACAACGAATCAATAAAATCGATAATAATCGATAATGAAAATCGTTGTTAAAGATTTTCATTATGGATTAATTGAATTGATTGTATCGAAATATAAGATGAGGGTTTAACAGAGCACAACACTGAGATCCAGATCTCCCGCAGCGCTGCAGGAGACCTGGAGCCTCCTCTCTGGCAGCCGGTGGGCGTCTGTGCGATGCGCACAGACATCCACCGCTGCTGCCCTCCTCTTCCGCTGGGGCTTCTATGATTGAGTACCGTCGTGACTTGACCTTCTGGTGCTCAATCAAAGAAGCCCCAGCAGAAGTGAGGGCAGCAGCAAAGATTGTCTGCGCATACGTTCACCGTCTGCCAGAGAGGAGGATCCCCTGCAGCCCTGCATGAGACCTGGATCCTCCTCTCTGGCAGACAGTGAATGTCTGCAGACAACCTCCACTACTGCCCTTCACTTTCGCTGGGGCTTTTATGATGGAGCACCAGTGTCACATGACCTTCCAGTGCTCAGTCATAGAATCTCCAGCGAAAGTGCCGGCCAGCAGCAGAGGTTTGTCTGTGATGTAAGGCATATCAGGGGGGCATATAGGGGGCATAAGGCATAGCTAGGGGGTATAAGGCATATCTTCGGGGGGGCGGATTGGCATATCTAGGGGTATAAGCCATATCTGGGGGGCAGAGTGGCAAGCCTGGGGTCAGATGTGCATAACTGCACACTGAAGGTAGGAAAATAAAAGAAAATAAAAACAGGTAATGCATTTTTTCCAATCATAGTTTTTTATTAAATATGAAAAAAAAATGCTTACATATGAATTAATATTTACTAGTAAAACTTTTTTTAGGGAATTAAACCTAGTTTGAGAAATATTCTGTTTGGGTTCTTGTACCTTATGTCGGTAAAATAGGAAGGTGGTTAGAGAAATGTCTTTGTGACAATGAGATACAATGACACATGTAAATTTTAAGTTTTTTTATTTTGCTGTGTTTTTAACACTCAGTTTGTTCATTAAATTATTTTAAATAAACGAAAAATGTGCATATTGTTTTTTTATCTGATTTATGAGCATTGAGACATTGTAGCCGTTGTAGCCTTTTAGATTGAAATGTGTGCATTATTCTTTAGGCATATCTCTGGCTCAGATCTCTTCCTATGTGCCAGTTATATCTACAATCATTACTGCGACTGTAAAGACCAACATTACTACTTGTCAGGGGACAAAATCAGTGATGTTCTCTGCTTGCCGGTGGAGAAATTAGAGTGCATTACTCCTATCCTGGCATGTCAAGATCGAGTGCTTCGGATTCTAGAGGTATTTGTCCTTTTATTATTATTTTTATTATTATTATTCAGTGCGTGTGCCCATTTTTCTACAGTATTATGTACTATGTTGACCCATCATAAATAGTTATGATTAATGGGACCAACCAGCCTTCCTTCCCATTTTAATCAATAGTATAAGATTAAAAATATGGTGCTGTTTTCTTTTTTAAAACATTTTGAACTTTTGTGAATGTTTCGGTGATTGTGTATTAGCCATTCATATGGGTTATAGCTCTGTTTAGCACCCAGTACTGCCTGTAGCAAACAATAGAATGGCTTGTTGTTAATCGCCAAGCAGGACATTCTGAATGATGAAAGTCTTTGGAGGCAAGGACTTCATTAACATTGCCATAATCAGCTAAGTGTGTTGTCATAGAAGGGAAAGTCACCCAAAATATCACATGACCAACAACAATGGCAGCTTCCAGGCCTATAGGTGAAGTAAATTTATTGGAACAAAAGGAGGAAAACAGTTTTTGACAATGCTTTTACATACAAAAAGAGTTTGAGAACAACTCAGCCACTTAATAGTCTGCCCTAAGGAGCTTCCTCTGTCAAGAGCACCTCATGTTTTAGCTCACGTTTGCCATTACAGAGGAGAAATCTCCATCAACACCAGAAATACATGCTAGGCAAATTTCCTTTGCACGAGTAAACCAACAACCCCAGATGTACGTTTCAGCCTTCATGGGCCTCGTCAGTAGGGTGCGGTTGGTAACCATCTAGGCTTACAAGTTAGCAAGGAGATCCCTGTCTGGACTATCCTTTATGCTCTGTGTAGATCGCAAGAGAACAACTCAACCGAGAATATGTCTGATTTTTATATTGTGTGCATTAGAGGGACACTCCAGTGACCATTTGCATTTTAACACATATGATAGCTGAGAGTTCCCTTTAAATTTACGTGGTGTCACATTTGGAAATGCATGGTTAGATTCTGCAGAATAGACCTATATGCCTTTGCCCGCCCCATAGCTATTTTCCATGCAGAAGATGTGTTCATCCAAGCACATCTTATAACATGAGTCAGCTCCAGCGATGGCTTGACGAATGTTGGGGGATGCAACTGATTGGCTGCTTTAAACAGTCAATCAATATCGGGAATCATCAAACCACAGGGAGAACCAAAGGAAGTATAGCCTTCAAAGCTAACAACTTGTAAAACCCTGACTTTTGTAAGGATAATACATATATGCATTTTCACCTCCCATGATCTACAAACCAATGTACTGTAGGAGAGGTTTAATGTGGATCTGGAAAATTATTTTCTGTACCCATTGTTGGTATTTTTTCTTTTCTCTGATGCACCAATGGAAAGTGATGCACTTGGCAAGTTCCCTTTAATGTCTTGGGTATAATGGAGATGACCATAAAAAACGGGACAGTAGCTGCCTTGTGAACATGACTGGACTGGGGATGAGTAAGAGGCTTTAACACTTTAAGTCAGAGTAGCTCTTATGTGGTGTTAAATGTTTGTATGTTTTTTTCTGTGGTTATTGATAAGTATTGAAACAGTATTTCAGAATTAACCTCCCTTACAGTAGCCTTATCCTAACATAAACCTGAAATTGTTCCAATGGCAATGAGCTTCTCAGGATTTGGAGATATCTTTCCCTGGAGATATTTCTATTATCGTAGGGTTTCATGTTTAATGTGACTACATTGCAAGTGTTTGTGTTTTTGTTTTTTTTTACTAATGGATAAGTGTTAATGAACTTCCAGGGCTCTGATTTGGTGTATGAAATTGAAGTTCCTGGCCCACCCTCTGTTTTGACTTTGAATGGTGGGAATGGCGGTAAGTGTTAAATTGTCTATTCACCTTCCTCTGAATGGTGTGCTGTAAGAAAACAAGTTGTTCTGTTGATTTTTCCATGCTGTCCAACACCAAACATAATTTACAATTTTCCTATGCTTTTTATGTATTAATAAGTTCCTAATAATAAAAAGAATTTATTTTTTGGTGTAAATGAGTTCTTAATAATTACCGGTATTGCAATCATTTGTCCTATTGCCAAAAAATCTTTGCAATAACCAAGAATGCGGAAACGTAGTGTTTTAATTGAGTTCATTATGCAGCGGGGCATATCTTTTTTTGAGTATTTGTTCTTCGCTATCCAATGTATTAATAATAATTTTTAGATTGACATTACTGTGGATATCCGGTCAGCATCCCGTGCAGTGGATTCCAATTTGTTAAACTAAAATGTTTTGTGAGCCTGCATTCCGCACAGTGATGGACGTATAAATACCGGTAGTTTTACCCAACAGCAATTTAGCAAATTAATTAAAGCTTCATAAAAAGTGTTTTCCTCTTAAAGGCCATTTCATTGTATTACCCAACAAGATCGTCTTGCACAATATAAATTAGTGTGATTCATTAAATTATAATATATATATATATTTTATAGTATAAGTGCCAATCAGTATACAAAGTCGCATGGTTAACATATTACAGCAACATTATTTATCTTTCCTGGAAGGTGACAGTGGAGAAGAGGTTTTGTACGGGACATCTGATGGAAAATTAGGATTAATTCAGATTACAAGGAGTTCCCCGGTGCCCAAGTGGGAAATATTCAACGAGAAAAAAAGAGGAGGTTTGTATTCTTCACAAGGCATACGAGAGGGCATATATAGATCTATATAGGTAGAGTGTACAAAGAGCATGTCCTGCGGCCTTATCGTAAAGTTATTGGTCGGTTTGTTTCCAAAAGTATTAGTCCGTTGCTTGTGGCTCCAACAGAAATAAAGTAGTCATTTTTTTATGATTTTTTTTTTAAATAAATTGGTAGACATTATGCCTCACAATAGTGTACGTGGTTATACATTTGTCTAGATGTTTGCATGGGAAATTGGTAATTTCTTAAAACATGGATTATTATTATTTTTGTTGCCAGGAATCTTATGCCTTGATAACTTTGACATTTTGGGAGATGGTGTTAAGGATTTACTCGTTGGCCGAGATGATGGATCTGTGGAAGTGTATGGACTTGACAGTGCAAGTGAGCCTGTCCTCCGCTTTGAGCATGTAAGTATATAACTGTATAATTGTATAAAGGTGCTGTTCCACTTTGGCACTAGTTTTGTCTCTCATTGTAAATAAATCAGTTTATTTGTTCGATTATAAGACAAACCTGATTGTAAGATGACCCCCCAAACTTTGGATCTTAATGAAAGAAAAGGCCTGAATATATCAAACCCACTACTTTTGCTTTCATTACTCTCGCTCACGCTCTCTTACTCACTCTCACACTCTCATTCACTCACATTCTTTGTCAATGTTTCCTTAACAGCTCCACTTCTTCTCTTGCCTCTTCTTGTTCTTCTTTCTTTGTCCACTTCCCCGTGAACTAGACCTCCCGAAGCACATCTGTAAAAGCACACCCTCTCCCCTGATTGGAGGAACGGGTCAGAGGCTGTAATTGTGGCTCCGCCTTTTTTCCGAAAGTACTCAGAGTACTTACCAATGTTTGACTACACCCTCTTCCTGTAATGTTTTGAATGTTTTCTGTAGCAGGCATCAGGACAATAAAGTTAAGCACTAATAATATTTTTATGCATTATTTGTTCAGTTAATCCCTTTTCCTTTACACATACTGTAATAATCCAGCAGCCAGGCTAAAATGGAAAATATGATGGTTTTCAGTGTATTTTCAATGGTATCTTCAGATCTTCTTTCATCACTACAATGAATTTTAGCAAAATGATAGAAAAGTAAAGTACAGAGAGTATTTTTACTGTTTGTTATTTTACAGAAACACTTTATATTACTGGTATATTTGCATATTAACAATTGTGTTATAATTGCAAAACGGCAGGGCTCTCTTGCCAGTGTCCTATTAAACCTTGAACTGCTGTTTTCAGGTAACAGTGAGAACTGGTGAGAAAAATTAAAATAAGATCCATTTTTCTTTCTTCCCTTCACGTGAACCAGTTCTTATCTAATGATATTTTTTTTTACTCCGCTTACACGGAACAGCATCTTTAAAAGATCTAATACACATATACACAGAATCTGTTGCTGCTTTCTAAATAAATGTCATACATAACAGTAAGCGAACATAGATTGTAAATCTGTTAGAGCTTTATACTGTTTGTATAGTAATGCAGAGCTTTGTCCAGGTCCATAACAACCATGAATTGTCCACATATGCTCACACCATAGCTTTAAAAGGGAGTAGACTGTGGTCTTGAAGATCGTTAAATGCCATTTAAAAAGCCCCTCGACAGTTAACTGTGCCTGTAAACAATCGCAGGGAATAAAGTGATATTTCACGGATATATGGGACACCTGGATTAGGTAAATGATTAATTACAACATCCCTTTCCCTTAAAAGCTCATTTCATTGTGAACAAGGGTACTCCCACAAGGAGTTATATATTATACTGAACACCTGGCACCTACACGGACCCCTAGTTCTTACACCTCTAGAACTCTTGAAACAAGTTTCTTTTCCTTTCGATCATATAACATAAACCTCTACCTCTATTTGTACTGAATGTCGCAGCTCATCTCTTTCTAACTTTAGGTTTTGTACAGAAGAACTGTACCAGCCTTGTTCATAGTTATGTGTAAAAAATGTCCAGGAAGGATCCCATTATGCCAATGCAGTCCTTACTAAGGGGATCTGATAAAGTGAATGAAAAGTTGCAAAATATCAACTTTAAATAACTTTAAAGTGGAAATAGGGCCACGTATTCTCACTATGATGCTAATAAAGATAGGAGGCATGGGGACCCTGGTTTAATCACCTATTTGGAATCACAATAAGAGGCACAGCTGGATACTTAGTCTTCTAATATTAAATGCCTAGTAATCAGACGCTTATTTGAGATTGGGTGTATTCTTGCAAAAGCACATTCATGATAGATATAACAATGAGTATTTTTTTTCAGACCTTGACAGAAAGCATAACATCGATACAAGGGGGCTGTGTTGGGAGAGAAGGCTATGATGAAATAGTACTAGCTACATATTCCGGTAGGTTTCCGAAACTAACACTGCATATAATAATGCAAATTAATTAAGGCAAGCATTTATTTTAACATAGCTTCATTTTGCCACAGCAGTGATCATGAGTGTTTGGACGTTATTGGGTGTTTTTTATTGAGTCTGTAGTTCTTAATGAGGATATGTCTATGGCTCTTAAAAATATGGCTAGGGCTGTTGGTATGGGGAAGCTAAGCACTTCCAAGATCATCCAAACACACAATAAAACAGGATTCCTTTCAAAGCACAAAAGAAAGCACGGTCAACAATGAAAACAATCCCATGAACTGAAAAACATGGGGTGGGAAAGTAATCCTCAGAAAGGATCTCCATATGGACCTGGCAGCTGGAGAGGTTTTTATTTATTACTCCACAGTGTGACATTGACTACTTGAAGAACAGCAAGAAGACCAGTCAAGAAAAAGCCGTATTCTTCATTGCCTCATTAGAGGTCTCACATCTGATTGTACATACAAGGCGTAAAATAACACTGTATGTATGATACTCTTTACTACCCACCAATTTCATACATTATTAGCTGTATTAAGGGTTTAATTCCATTGAAGACCTAAGGGCTGTCATCAAGGCTAGAACTAGAAACGGAAGACATAATATCCAATGTGATAACGTAGTTCTGTAATGCAGTAAAGAGTATGTGTCAAGTCTCGTCATGAGATAACTACAGGGGGACATACTGCGTACTAGAAGTTCCTTAGAGTTGTAAACACAGCTTAAAGGTTGTGCAGTAGTCAAAAAATGTAATTATTGTGCATTTTGAGAGTTAATTTGCACTCTACTGCAAAACTTGTTAGTAATTGATAGCCTTGCATATTGATGCCGAAAGATTATTAACAAATAATTCATGACCAATTCAGCAACCAAATCTTTTCGCATATGAGAAAAACAGCTACAATATGTACTGCCTATATGGTAAGTATGAAGACGGCTCTACTGCCATTCAAAAGTTTGGGGTCACTTAGAAGTTTCTTTGTTTTTGAAAGAAACGCATACTTTATCAATTAAAATAACATAAAAGGGATCAGAAATACAGCATAGACATTGTTAATGTTGTAAATGACTATTGTGGGTGAATTGTAATTGAATGTCTTCAAAGGCATACAGAGGCCCTTTATCAGAAACTTGGTTCGCTAATTAGAGTTTAAAAGGCTAATTGATCATTTGAAAACCCTTTTGCAATTACATTAGCGCAGCTATAAATCTCCTTTTTTCCCCTGTCTGTGTGTGTGTATATGTATGTATGTATATATATATTTTTTTTTTTTTAATTATTATTATTTTTTTGTTTTTTTTATTGTTTTTATTTGTTTTACATTTTATTTAGGGTGGATCACTGGACTTACCACAGAGCCCTTACATAAGGAGGCTGGCCCTGGTGAAGAGATAAAAATAAGCCAAGAAATGCAGAACAAGATAGCTTCCCTCAGGTTGGCTTATACATGATTATATCTTCTTTTTGTGATTCTGAATAAATCCAAACAGCCACTGTGGATACAAATCCCAGACTCTATGAATAGTTTATTTCATTTGCACTACATTCTCTCTTAGAAGTCATGCATCTCAATGGAATTGCCAAAGAGCAATTAAACACTGATTTACTATGTTCTTAGCTAATAACTGATACTAGCTTTTCCAAGTTAACAATTGTAGAAAAGTTGATATACACACACATATATATCATAATCTTTGTTAAAATTATACTATATATGTCCCCATGTATAGCCAAAGCCACCAACAAAGCAACTATTTGGTGCCAAAAAATCCTCAATAAATGCAAAAGGAAAAAAAAAACACAAGTGATTCATAAAGCCTACTACTTAAACAGTGTCTGAAGATAACAGATTTTTAAAAAATAAAACTGTGGGCATTCCCTTTTAAAAAAACATATTTGACTCTCTGCTCTGCCTATGAACTGAGAAGTACATTGGTCACAGTGTTTCAATAACAGACTAATAATGTTTAATGTTGAATATTTTTATAATTACATTACTGGTGTGCTAACATTAATGACATTATATATATATATATATATATAATGGTATAGGATAGGTATTGGCATAGTACCATTGCATGTGTGTGGTTCTCATGAAGCTTTCCATGGTTTCTCATAAAGTGCATTAAGAAACAACACCTACAGATAAAACATATTGCCATTGTGTGTTTGTGTATTCATGAAACAGTGCTACTCAAAACTACATCAGTTGGTGCAAGACCAGGTAACATTTAGCTCCATACCCCAATCACTGTGAAGGATGCTGAAGGCAATTGTCTTCTCTTGTTAGATCTGAATTGGATCAGCTTCAGTACAAGGTACTTCAGGAACGTGAGAGGTACCAGCACTCATCTCAGTCCAGCACTGCTGTCTCTGCTGTTCCAGTGTTCAGTGTCAATGACAAGTTTACCCTAAACC
The DNA here is from genome assembly GCA_009364415.1 of Spea multiplicata. Classification (NCBI taxonomy): domain Eukaryota; kingdom Metazoa; phylum Chordata; class Amphibia; order Anura; family Pelobatidae; genus Spea; species Spea multiplicata. Next base: position 64,124 of record VKOC01049610.1, read on the forward strand.
GCGAGGATGCCAGCTACAGCCTTATCCTGGAAGTGCAGATGGCCATTGACAATGTATTGATGCAGGTTTGTTGTAACGGGTTACACAGATATAGATTTTTGTTCCACTTCTGGATCATCATTGTTGCTGGTGTGAATCCTTTACTGGTTCCATATCTGTGGATTGAACGTTAAAATTACATCACGTTATACTCTGATCCAGTAATTATCAAAATGCAGGATTGTTTGCATGTTATTATTAAATAACATACATTTTTAGAGGTAAGTGCCAAGCTTGTAATATAAAAAATATTATAAAAAAAATAACAGATAGCAAATAGAATAACTGCATATAAAATGTTTACAGGATAAATGACCCCGACATTTTTAGAAAATGTGAGGCTCTTACACCCAGGTGCAATCATAAGCAATGTTGTGTCTATCTTAGTATTACCATTAAGCCTTTTATATATTTATTTTCTTCTTAGAAAGGTACACAGGGATATACCTTTGCTGGTAATGAAGTTAGACCCATGCTGTGTATCATCGTTTGCCTGTTTCTTTAGCCGATTTCATGGTCTTTATATTTACAGAGCGATGTTCCCGTGGACCTGTTGGATGTGGATAAGAATTCAGCTGTTGTCAGCTTTAGTGGCTGTGATACAGAGGTTAGTGCTTATCTATAGTGATAATACACAGCGCCCCAGTGTAAAAAACCAAACAAAAAACATTCTGACTAGTCCGCCCATTGTCTATGCACTTCTAATAGCACAAATTTCTTTTTTGCTGGATTTCTTTTAAATCTCTAGAAAAGATGCATTTGCTTCCCTGTCTCACCTTGACCCCCAGTACTCGCATACATATGCAAAGTGAAGTGTTGATTGCTTAACGTGTATGAGCAAATCCCCATATGTGCATTTGTTTAACGCCGATTCCTTCACTCCCTGAGGGCCCAGTTCCCGATGTAGTGTCTTCATAGATGTATGCAAGTCAGCTGGTGTTGATTGGGAGGAAGGGGAGCGGTAATTCTGGAGATAGTTTGATGAAGGTTTGGTGACGTGTCTGGTAATGTATATGTCCCCTAACATGCCTCTTGCTAATAAAGCATTTTCAGAATTAGAGAGAGATCTTTTATCAGCAACCAAGAGCACGATAGTACCTTGGTATTTCTCAGAAGTGATATTTATTTAAGTCATATTTGTTTTTACTATGGCCTAAAGTTTATATGTATACACATTATTATTTCTAATTCTCTTTTAATTTGATAATGTAGTGAGTACCAAAGGAAATACTAAGCATATATATATATATATATATATATATATATATATATAGTAATCTATGTATGACTAGAGGGCTTTCCCAGTTTTTTCCCCCAAGGAAAGAGGTAAAGCTGTCTTTCTTGTAAGTGTACTTTTCCCCACCTTGTGTTTGTTGTGTACAGAACCAGCTTGGAATTGCTGATCAGCTGCACATGCGGGGGAAGCAACCCTGTCTTTCCAAGTCTAGTAATTGTACCCCCGATGCGTGGTCAGGCATTCATTCTACATTGTGGTCCATAACACTGAGCAATGTTAATTGTTTCATTACGTGTTAACATGGAGCAACACTCTTGGAGAAAATTATCACTATTATTATTATTATTCCTTTTTCATGTATATACGGTAATTACTTTTTATTTGCAGCCCAATGGCAATTTCCTTCTTGCTACGTATCGCTGCCAGGCGAACACAACGCGACTGGAACTGAAGGTAAGTATAAAGAAACAAACTTTTATACTGTGCAAATGTGTATTTTCGTTAATTTGAATTAATGTTAGTTGTCCCCATTAACCAGTCTCAAGATCTAAATCCCCATCTAGCCATGCTCACACTTTGCCAGGGCAGCCATCTGGGAGGGCAAACCGAGGGCCATGGAGGGCCATGGACTGGGTGCCATATTTGCATCTGAGCCTTTAGTCTATGTAACACTATGGTGACTGTGATATAAAAGTTACACTGCATTGAAAAATAGCTGCTGCTGCTGCTTGCTACTTTCCATTAGTTTATCAGTCTAACACTATACAAACATCAGAGCAGAGGACAACAATAAAAAATGTACATTGCTTCTTTGTATGTGCTGAAAGTGATATCTAGAGAATGTGACATACTATTTGATCTTTATTTATGCAGATTCGATCAATAGAGGGCCAGTATGGAACCCTACAAGCCTATATAACCCCCCGAATTCAACCGAAAACATGCCAAGTCCGCCAGTACCAGATTAAACCTCTCTCTTTACATCAGAGGACTCATGCTATTGATGAAAACAGGTACTTTGTCTGGCTGGAAAAAGCTAAATGCAATAATAGATGCATACAATGTACTTTATCAACATCATTGTGGCATTTTAGTTGGCAGCAATAATGTGGCTAAATGCGTTTTGCCCACAGGTTCAACATTTAACTTAACTTATTTTCCTGGCGCCATGCATTTACACACTCCAAAGCCATACAGTAAAAGACAGATGCTAACATCTTATGCTCACAAACACTGACACCTTACAGTAACACACACACTCTAACATTCCACGCTCATGTAAAAACATGCTAACACCATGCACTAATACACACACACTCTAACACTATATGCTGACACACACACACACCATACACGCAAGCACCACACTAATACACATGCATACTGGCTAACACTATATATATATATATATATATATATATATAATATTACATACAGAGCAACTATGGACACATACACAATGAATCTGTTACTACAATACAGTAGACATGCAGGCACTGTACATTTACATACACACTGATTCTAGCACTATATATATATATATACATATACACATTGATACTACAGTATGCACACACTCACAGACTATACATACTATACGTATACTCACTGTCTCTGACACTACAGTTTACACAAACTGACTCCAGCACTATACATATACACACCTAAGCACTGGTTCTGCCACTACAGTATACATACACACAAACTGACTCCAGCACTATACATTTACGCACCGACTCTGACCGTACATCTCATACCTATGCTGGTCAATCACCTATCCTGGTTCCTTTACTTCTGTCAGTTTTTGTTGATTAGCTTGCATGGAAAACAGCGATGAGTTTATGTTAATGTTTCTGTTTGGCTTTCTGTCACTTCAGACCTATGAACACTTTGAGTCTGACAGGCCAGTTCAGCTTTGCCGAAATACATTCATGGGTGGTGTTTTGTCTGCCTGAAGTTCCTGAGAAAACCCCAGTAGGGGAGAATATCACTTTCTACTTTCAAAACACATTTCTGGACACTCAGCTTGAGTGCTCATACAGGTAAACGTGGTGTTTCATTCGTAAAGCCTCTCTGATGAGGTCAGACTGAAACGTATCTTATGTCATCAGTCGAGAACGTGGTGGTAGTTCTGTCTTTGTAGCTGTTATTGAACTAAACTCCCAGAATTGCTTGAATTGCATGAAGATGTTAATGCATAGCATAGAACCATTTGTGTGGCAGGGCCCAATATTAATTTATGTTCCAGTTGGTAAAATGCATTTCTTCTGCCTCATACTGATCTCTATGAACACATTGTTCTTGGCTGCTACATTGTCTTGGGTTCAGCTCTGAACAGATGCACTGGGGCTTTGTGTCAACGAAACCCTGCTTCCCCGAGTTACACATTCATAAAGTGAACCTGCAACTTCAAGAAGAGATAGTCAGGCTAAAGCTGCTCATTCATACGTAAAATAATGTTTTGGGCAGATTACCACTATAATATTGTAGTTGGTTAAAAAAAAAGAAAGAATATGAGTGTAGTAGTATAGATGATATTTGTGCACAGACTGACGTTTAAATACCTTACATTACATTTTCAATGTTATTTATATTTTTCTGCAGAAAAGGAGAAGGCGTTTTTAAATCTGACAATATCTCCACTATCTCTATCCTGAAAGACGTACTCTCAAAAGAAGCTACTAAAAGAAAGATTAATCTGAACATCTCTTATGGTAACACTATTTCCCATTTCATGTCAATCACATTTTACGTTCCTTAATACTATTTCCAGCAGATTCCATAATACTATTCCATTTGGGATGAATACAACATTAACTAAATAATATTGACAGTATACATAATTAACAGCGGCACATGTTAAGACACACTGATATAGAAGAAGGAGAGCACTTAATCTTTTAAGATAAAATCTGCCGCTAAATTTCATATGCGTAAGTTACTTATTAAGACTCCATTTTGCTACAGTCCAACTAGCCAACATGGCTGTTTACTAATTCTGTTATCACCAAGCATTTTATAGCCCTCTATAAACTTCAGAAGGCATTGTTCCACATGCACAACCTGGGAAGAATTTAACTCTGCTGGTGGAACCCTGTCCATTACAGCTGCTCAGCCTGCCTTACAGTGGCAATGCCAAATGTTGAGGTCTCCTTCAAAGTTAAGCCGGGTAATGGGGCTTAGTTTGGCCTGGGTTAATTTTAGTGAATGCTCAAGCATTATCACATGTCAAGTCAACATGCTATGTTTGGGTCTCATTAGCAGTTAGGGTATCATCCACATGCCTTGCCATGGCTGAAAATGAGAGGGGGGTGTAATGGGTGTAAATGCAGACAGGCAAGAATGATTGACATGACTTTGATTTTTTTTTTTTCTTATTGTTAATGTAGCTATAGAATGTTTTCTCCACAACATTGTCATCATAAAGTAGTAATAAATTTAGGATTTCATTTTGGCATTTGTCTTTTTTTCTCCTTGTACCTGAGCAGATATAAAAGAGGAGTCTGTCGGCCACACTCTGAAAATGATTCACCCAAAGCTTGAATATCAGCTGCTCTTGGCCAAAAAGGTCCATTTAATTGATGCCCTCAAAGTAGGTGTATAATTGATTATTATTATAATAATTCAGATGATTTTTGACAAATCCACAGATGATCCTTCTAAATATATAAGCCCTTTCTCACAGCTATCCCAGATTTAGAATACCCTTACACAGCTAAGCTCTTCACCATCGTAGCTTAAGGTGGAATTGGTTGACATGACATCCGGCTGTCCCCAGTAGAACCTCAAGCATTATGGAGGGGTTTTATTTTATTTTCCTTGCTTTTTACTGAAGTTTTTAGCTTTGTTGTTTTTGTTCGGTGGGAGGCAAGCCTCAGTCGAGTATTTGTATGTATTACGTTGAGCCATCTTAGCCCTTGAAGGAGTAACAGGATAGAGCTGGCCTGTAGAAATGGAGTTACGTTTTTTTTATTTCACTTGCTGTTTAGTAAGAAAATGGAGATACTCAATGGCCACTACTGCTTGATGGATAAAAATATATAACGTTCTACTTCTACAAAGTAAAAATGTGTCCCATTTCTCTCCAAGGAGCTTCAGGTCCACGAGGGAAACACAGATTTTCTGATCCCAGAATACCGTTCTATTTTACAAGAGGCTGAAAAGCTCCAGGAAGAGTATAAGAAGCAGCCTGCCCACCTTGAAAGACTGTATGGTGAGAGCTCCCTGTGAACATTATTTGCATATTAGGCATGTGTTTGATGTAATTTTATGTGTTTTTGTGAGTGTTTTTGTGCTGTACACATGTGCAGGTATCCATGTTTGAAAGGTTACCAATTCAGCATTTAAAATAAAAAGCTGTTTCATTCCCAGATCTGTGTAGATTACTTCTTATGACTGGTTTATTTAGCAAGAAGACTCTTTTGCATACAATCAAATTTATACAAAGACTCCCTTGCAAAATAAACTACATGTTAATGGGATAAGTATTTTCTTTCAGTGTTTTCATACTCACTGATCTTTTTTTCTATTGTTTTGCAGGCATGATAACAGACCTCTTCATTGACAAATTCAAATTCAAAGGCACAAATGTGAAAACTAAAGTCCCTCTTTTACTGGAAATTTTGGACAACTATGACCAGAATGCCCTGATGACATTTTTTGATACTGCTTAAAGAATTAGCACTTTGCCCCCCACGTATAGGTCACCCTCAGTGATAGGCTGAAACTAATTTGGATGCGCTGGAAATACTCATCTGACCTACTCTAAACTGTGTTGATGGCTCTGCACTGATTTTATGATCAGCTCAGTTTGAGTAAGTCCTGTATTCTGACCTTTTTTTCCCTCTGAAGCCCGGGGTAATTTGTGCATCCAGCGACACTGTGAAAAAAAGTGCTCCAAGTAGGTTAAGGCCACAGGTAAAGGAGCCCCCTTAATCTGTGGCTGCACGTAGTACTCTCATACTCAAGTCAAGGTAGGGCTGGATCTTCTAGAGTCTCCACGAAGAAAAGACCCACTGAAGTCTTCAATGAGGGATGGTGGCCAAAAGGCTCAACCATCCCTGCCACCAAAAAGGGACCCAACTCCACTGTGACATTTTCAAACTGGCCACTAAAAACTGTGACGATAACTGAATTCCACACATGCACAATGCTCATGAAACGTGTGATTGGTGTTCTGTATCTGGCCCCAACCCATGGAGCCATAGGCCAGGGCCACCACCACCCATAGGGCAGATTTAAGTAAGCGATAAACAAAAAAAGTGCAAGCTATGAAGGGCCCAGGTGGATTCTAGTGCACTTATCAAATCCGCCACACAAACATATAAACATGTGGTGAGTACCCTGGCGGAGCAAACAAGAGGGCTCTAGAAATCATACCCCCGGCTTCATGAAGCCCTCTGGGCCTTTTTCCCTCTCTCTCTGTAGATCTTAGCCAAAATGCAGATTCGCAAACTGTACAATATTTTTACATAGTTGATGTGTTATTTCAAGGGTAAGCAGCCTTCGGAACACATGTTGCTGGCTAAAGGTAGTATGAGTGGTAGTCAGAGTTGTTTATCCCTCTGTTAGTTATTCCTTCCTGGAATATGATCCCTTTTTAAATAATGTATTTCCTACGTTAGGAGAATCACATAGGCTTTTGTTGACTTATAGTAGCAATGAAATGAAATTAGCAAGAAATGTTTATATAAACTGATCTGTGTCATAGGTGTGGAAGGCACAGGCTTCTGGGGGCACTCAATGCTTCAGTAGCAAAATAAGTCATTATAATTTATTTGTTAATGTATGCAATCATCTTTCACATAAAATATGTTTTTAATGTTTGAATTTTGTATTTATTTTTATACCAACCGCTTTCAGAGAGAGCATAACTTAACTAAATAACCTGATTAGGTAACAACCAGACTTGGACTAGCTGAAGTGAAAGGAAAGTGGAAAAAACTCCTACCCACTTCAGTTTTGGACCCGTACATGTCCAGAAGGACACCCGTAATAACTTTGTATATGAGAGTGAGTCCAGCATGGCTTAGCTAAAATCCGCCATGCCCAGCTTGTCTGCCTCTAGTAATGACAATTGTTTTCTGTGTTTTAAATCCCTCTTTTTTTCTAAATCCTACATTTTATATTCCAGATTAAACTAAGCAATAGATATATATATGTATTATGTCTATACTATGGGTCAAGCCATCTTCTTGTTTTCAGGATCTCTTCAATTATTCCTTTGCTGTGGTTAAGCTGCTTAAAGTAGTTGGCTTGATTTGTATCCTTTATTTGATTGAAAACCAGATAATTTTGCATTGTATTCTGACTTTTTTGGGGGGGAAATCGGCAAAATGACTGCTGCATTTTCAATTAAAAGCACTATGTAGTAGGGTAAACAGATGGCTTCTTTAACTCCACCGCCTGTTAAAAATAAAAAAAAAATAAACGGTAGCAATGATTTTTATTAAGCAATTTTTGCAATATACAATTGCAGTAAGTGTTCTCGGTCAATGAATACATTGGTTACCCTACTACACATCGCTGGATAAAAGCTCTCTGGGGAACCTAGGCACAGGACTTCCTCTCCCCAAGCAGGAAAAAAACACTCAAGTTCATCTAACTTTCTTCTCCCTATTTTTTAGAGTAACTTTTTTCTCATGTACCTTAGTATATGCTTAGCTGTCACAGTCTAGAATCCTTGATAGTTATATGGGGTTTAGTCAGAGAATTGAATTACAAACCGTACCATTTTTTACTACCTCTATCGCTAGATTTAGGTTACGCTACTGTATTAAAAAGTAATTTAAAAGTAAAAAAATTGAGATTTGCTTAAAGGAACATGTTCTACAAACTGAGTACTAGCAGAAATGTAGCAACATTCATATTACTATGTTATATAGTTGGTTTGGACATACAGTTTCTATGCGGACTGTGTAATAAATTGCAAATCAACATTTGTTTTTAAATTTGTTAATTAAATTTAAATGGATTTCTAATTAATTTTTTTTAAAGAAATTACAAAAAGCATAGCACTATGTACAATAAGTTTTGTATATTATATATATATACACACACACACTTAGGACAAACGCTGTGATTTGTGGGTGTAATTCACAGTGTTTGTATCTACTATAAAATGAAGGTGCCTTCCACTACTATTGTGCGTATTTGATAAACAGAGTAGGATATGTTGAAGTGGGAAACGTCTTATTTCCACAGCATCAGTTTATTTAAGTCCAAGAAGTTGCATGGAACAGGAAGTTGCATGAAAGAACATCAGTTGCTGCCAAGGAAACTACCGAGTTTCTCAAACAAACAGGAAATAATGACTATCAAATCTGGGGAGGAGTAGCTAATTTAAAGCAATTTCAATACAATGGGTGAGTTAGGTTATGCTTTGGGAGCCGTGCAGAATCACACAGGCTCTTTCACATGAAAGTTCTGTATAATGAGCTGGGAGCTTTGCACCTGCCGATGCAAAACTGATAATATACCCACAGTACCTCAGGTGTCCGGCAAAGGGCCAAGTCCAGATTAAATTACATTTATATGCTGACCAATAAATAATTTATTAACCAAAAAGTCACCAAACAGAATTCTGTTACAACTATAATATAGATGTTTTAAGTAATATAAAGAGTATCGTCAACAAGGTACAATTCAGAAAGGGATCGGAGTAGTTGGGTTATCCCTTCTGATCCTAAAATTATAGCTTTAATCAGAGGTAGTGGGATACCTTGGCAAGTATAGCACCTGCCATATGCATAATAGACAGATAACAGGTAGACCAGCAGGGAAAGTGAAACAGAACAACAAACTTGTTAAATGTAATTTATTTTATTCAAGTTTAAACAATAAAATATATACACATCGATCAGCTATAACATTATGATCAGCAGCCTAATATTGTGTAGGTCCCCCGCTTGCCGCTAAAACACCAGAGACCTGACGAGGCATGGACTCCACTAGACCTCTGAAGGTGTGCTGTGGTATCTGGCACCAAGACGTTAGCAGCAGATCCTGTAAGTTGGGAGGTAAGGACTCCATGGATGCATCCTGGTGCCATGTGTTCTCCAGGTAAGCGGAGCACACGCACCTAGCCATCCATGTGATATAAAAGAAAACATTAGACCAGGCCACCTTCCATTGCTCCGTGGATCAGTTATTATGCTCACATGCCCAGTAGGCTCTTTCAGCACTGGGCAGGGGTCAGCATGGGCATTCTGCCGGGTCTGTGGCTAAACAGCCCCATACGCAACAAACTGCAATGCGCGGTATGTTCATCAGAAACAGTATTAACTTTTTCAGCAATTTGAGATACAGTAGGGTGTCTGGATTTGATCACATGAGCCAGCCTTTGCCCCCACGTGCATCAATAAGCCTTGGCCACCCATGACTCTGCCACTTTTGATATGTACTGACCACTGCGGACCGGGAACACCCCACACGAGCTGCAGTTTTGAGATATCGTCACAATTTGGCCCTTGTCAAAGTCTCTCAGATCCTTACGCTTCCCTATTAGTTCCCTTCTAACACATTAACTTTGAGGACAAAAAGTTCACATGCTGTCTAATATATCACACCCACTGGTCTGGTGTGTGTATGTATGTATGTATATATATATATATATAATATATATATATATATATACACCCACCCTCACTGGCCACTGTATTAGGTTCACCTTGCTTGTATTGAGTTGCACCCCCTTTTGCCTTCATTCTTTGTGCTGGAAACATTCCTCAGAGATTTTGGTCCATATGGACATGATGGCATCACACAGTTGCAGATTTGTCGGCTGCACATCCATAATGTGAATCTCCTGTTCCACCACATCCCAAAGGTACTCTAGTGGATTGAGATCTGGTGACTGTGGAGACCATTGGAGTACAGTGAACTCATTGTCATGTTCAAGAAACCAGTGAGCTTTGTGACATGGTGCATTCTCCTGCTGGAAGCAGCCATTAGAAGATGGGTACACTGTGGTCATAAAGTGATGGACATGGTCAGCAAAAATACTCAGGTAGGCTGTCGCATTTATACGATGCTCAATTGGCCCAAAGTGTGCCAAGAAAATGTCCCTCACACCATTACACCACCACCACCAGCTGTTTTCTTCCAGTCTTCCATTGTCCAATTTTGGTGAGCCTGTGCGAATTGTAGCCTCCGTTTCCTATTCTCAGCTGACAGGAGTGGCACCCGGTGTGGTCTTCTGCTGCTGTAGCCGATCTGCTTCAAGGTTCGTCATGAAGTGCGTTCAGAGATGGTATTTTGCATACCTTGGTAATGGGTAGTTATTTGAGTTACTGTGGCCTTTCTGTCATCTCGAACCAGCTTCCCCATTCTCCTGTGTCCTCTGACATCAACAAAATGAACAAGGCATTTTCGCACGACTGTTGCTCACTGGATATTTTCTCTTTTTCAGATCATTCTTTTTAAACCCTAGAAATGGTTGTGTGTAAGAATTCTAGTAGATTAGAAGTTTCTAAAATACTCTGACCAGCCCGTCAGAGAACCAACAACCATGCTTTGTTCAGTCACTTAAATTTCCCATTTCTTCCTTATTATGGTGCTCAGTATGAAGTTTACCAAGTTGTCTTGACCACGTCTACATGCCTAAATGCATCGAGTTGCTGCCATGTGATTGGCTGATTAGTTTTTTTTGTTATCAAGCAATTGAACAGGTGTACCTAATAAAGTGGCCAGTGAGTGTGTGTGTGTATATATATATAGATAGATAGATAGATTTATTGTGACGCTGTAAACCCCAGGGAGATACTTAGTTGGGTATATGTCATAAATATGGGTCCCTGGGGTGGGGCAATTGGAGAGCAGGTTGGCCCAATGCTCTGTTCCCCCGTTCAGTGGAAAATCCGGTCCGGGATTACTATGGGACCTGCATCAGGCACAAGTGCTGGGCATTAAACAGTTAAAAATAAAGCAGTTTTTTGCTACAAGCTGGTGTTCCTGACTCTGATTGCCCTAGGGGGCTGTGCTTAAGACCCTTAACTGTAACATTTATGGCCCTCATGCTACAGGGTTTGTCACAATATATATATAAAGCTGCCATTTCCTGCCTTCACTACAATATCAGGTGTCTTGTGGAAGAGGACAGAACAACTACATCTTACAACCTGAGACATCGTACAACCTTCAGTAATATATTCAGATGATGCAGTCAGGCTTCCAAAATTCCAATTAATATAGAGATAAAAGAGAGAGCAAAAAGTATCCGCAGCATTATACTGTAAGATTTCAAAATTATAGAGCTTTATGGTAATGCACTCACATATGTATAGAGATAAGCAGGCTCATCAAAAGGTGTCTTCTTATTCTTCCCCCAAGGCTGGCACACAAAAGGATATAGATAGGAAAAATCAGCAAATATAATTCTCATATAAAATATTTTACATTGCAGCCTTTTGCATCCACAAGCAAAGAGCCAAAGACATCAAAAATACACAAAAATCGAAGAAGCAGAAAACATCCAAAATATCAAAAATGTTGCAGTGCCCAAATTAGACATGCTACACATTTCAACCTACTGGGCTTCAACCTGGCATCATACATATCTATGATTTCTTCTTGCACTTAACTGCCAACCTTATTACCTGCTTTCTCTAAAATCTCATATTTCTTGTGGAAATAAAGGGCAGAACAACTACTCATTATCTATTTTTTATTTTTATATGTGTATATATAAACACATTCAACATAGCAGGGTGAAATTTTCAGACAAAATGTACAAGGTTGCCCAGTTTTGAGCTATTGCTAAGTATTTCTTACACTTTGTTTAATTACAAACCTTGACTTACTACATACTCTTATCAGAGTCACTGATCTCTGAAAAGAAAAGTGGTATGATTGCGTATTAAAAACATTTGGGATATGCGTAGGCTGTAGTAGCCAACATTTGGGGAAAAAAACTGCACAGGTTGAAAATGGAAAGCTTTGGCACTCTAGGGGTTGTGTACTATAATCCCCATTGTGGATTTGCAGCTGTTATAGCATAGCCCACACTGATGGTTGTACTGCATAATTCCCATCATTATATATTGAGCTATTGAGCCAGACAATGTGGTACAGCATGACTCCAGCATACAGGACTCCTATTATTATAGGAGTATAAATCCTATCACAATAAAATGAGCCAGAAACAGATAGTGTTATAGTATAACTCCCATCACTATATCCTGAGCCAGACATTGATGGTGGTACATCATAATTCCCATCACTATATACTGAGCTAGACACATCGTATAGCAAGCCAGACACTTACGGTGGTAACTCTCATCAGTATATACACAGCCAGGCACTTATGATTGTGTAACATAACTCCCATTACTATATACTAAGGCAGACATAGAAGTTATACTGTACCACCGCCAATGTCTGCCTCAGTATATAGTGATGGGAGTTATGCTGTACCACCACCAATCATCATTTTCATTTGCATTTTGTTGCTTTTTTCTTGATCACACTTTCACTCACTTTCATTCTTTTACATTCTCACTCACTCATATTTTCATGCTCTCTCTCATTCACACTCTAAGATTGTCTCTTGTCCTCATTTATTCTTATTCATGCTCTCTCGCTCATATGGTTTCCCTACTAGTGGGTAACTCAATAAAACCTTGGCTCTCAGGGAAAATTTCTATAATGAAAAAGATAAAATTGTCTTCTGTACTGAAAATCTTTTCATGTTACAGGCACTTTTCTACACCTACACCAGGACACTAGTTAGTGTGTCACATACTGAACTCCCCTTTAATACATGTGTTTTGGTGTCAATATTAATTGGGAGACATAATTGGTTTAACATAATAGGTTGCTCTGCTCATAAAACAATCCACCTCCTTTTTTATATCTTCCATGACCCACATGCTTTGCAAATTAGACCATCCTTTTTTGCTAATATTAGCTATAGAATTCATAACGTCGTTGATGTTTACTGCACGTTTGATAAACAGAATGATGAATTTCAAATGTGTTACTTAAAAATGTTCACAGGTTTGCAGTTCACTCTAGTTTGACTACAACAAAAGATCTTGACCAATTTGACTTACAAATAAGGGTGTAGCTAGAAGGTGCATTTTAAATATGTCTGTAGGGGAGTCTAATTTTCTTGCAAATTTAAATCAAGTAGAAGCTAAGTTTAACCCTATAGACCTCTTCTAGTTCCTTCCACCTCTCATGTTACGGAACCCAATATTGAGAGTTGGTTTTAGAAAGTGCTGTTTTCTATGTGGAATGTAAGGGATTATTAACCAGAGCAGAAATGACAAGACAATCCCTCCCCCTAGTCTAGCTCCATGTGTTTTAATGAGATGTCAGAGTCTTTTCAGTTGTTCCAGAGTCCCTGTATTTTCCCTGATGACTGCTATCTGTGACCCAGGAGTTTTTGGTTGCTACAACAAGCCTTACCATGGCGCAGCTGGCTCCCTATTAAAGATCAGTTCTCCATAACTACCGTTAGCACTCACCTGTAAGAAACAGCTTGGAGGACTATTGATCTGCTTCATATACATGTATCTGATTATTCTATCCAAAACCAGCTTCCTGAGCCTTTGCTCAAACTTGTTTAAGCCCTCTAGTCCAAAAGCAGAAACCAGTGGAATGTAAAACAGAGCAGCAGTAATGGTGTTATCCATTGTATGCGGGAAGCTGGACTATGCCAATCATAATGGTTCAAGGCACAGCTATGATATATTTTTTAGAAGGGATACATTTCGGGTATCCATGAGACATCTTAGTAGACATTTGCCTAAAATTTCTGATTACCGTGTATTTGGAATAAAAACTCAAAGTTTCAGGCTCCAGTAAATCTTATTTTCGTATTGTTTATCAAACCATTCATCAGTCAATGAATTAAGACACTAGTTTGCATACACAGTAACTGAAGCATAAATCATCTTTATAATAAAAAGAAATTAAAACAAAGTTGCATTTCTATCTTAAAATGGCATTCTGGTGTCTAGCTTGAAGCAATAAAGTGCTCAATGGGAGTCTTTTGCATGTGGAAGGTCCTAGCATTTCCCCTAAAACTCTTGTGAGAACCAACACTGCTCCCAGCCTGGCTGGTAGGATAACGTCTGTGCACTGGTAAGAATGAGATGTGTTTTGGCTTAACACATCTCCTACAGGCTGGGGGATGGGAAAACGGGGCAAATACATGGTGGGGGATACAATAGAAAACAATAGAGTATATATGATGTGGGTTATAACAACTTCATTGGGTTTTGGCAATAAAGAAGAAATGACAGGTTATTGTGGTCCTTCTTCCCTGCATATGTAAGTGCTATATGCATAACATTGTAAAATACATATTTGTAAGCGCCTTGAATTCTCTGTTCTTCAATTTCCAACTTCATATCTCCTACGGTATATCACAAAAACTCAACGTTGGTGCAGCAAGAGAAAGTAAGCAGCTCCAGTACAGATCTCTTGTTGAGAGTATGCTGTGCATTACCTTTGTTGTAAATAACTAGGAAAAATGACAATTTGATGTACTTGATAGGATCTTAAAAGTCTGGTATTCCCTTTTATCTTGATATATCTTACCATGGAGTCCTAAAAGTAATCCATTAGCAGCTAAATTGCCCCTGAAATACCACAATTACAGAATTTGTACCACCAGCTTGTTGTAGGCAATTATTATTTGCTATGAGTGTCTAGAATAAGAAACAACCTAAGCCTGTGATTTATCTTCAGCGACAATTCTGTTTGCATGTTTTTCAGTTCTGACAGCAGACATTTTCATCCACAGTATCAACTTAGGTCCCAGGCTTCCCAACCCCTTCATGTTAAAAAAAACCTCTTCTCCCAAAGCCCCCCATTGTTGAATGACATAAATACCCTTAATGCCAAAAATAACTTGTACCTTACATTAGTACACCAGCAACCTCTGTTGCTGACTGTAGTGGAGCCAAGTAAACACTTACATTATAAAATAAAACAAGGAGAGACACAAACATATACCAAGCACCACTCACAATGTTGTAAATCCCAATGTTAGAGGCACAGCTTCGCCTGGTATAAATATTCATGTATGGATGTAGAGGAGTCGCCAGTATGGGTCTGTGGAGGTCCTAGGGCCCTTCCAGAGTATGAGCCCTATACAGCTATATTGGCCGCACCACTACGATGGCAGCCCATAGTCATTTTTGATGAGTGTACTAGATAAGCCCACTGTAAAGCCTGTATACAGATTATCTTTCTGTGCTGAATTGCTTCTAGGCCTTTTAGTGGAGTATCTGTGTTCTTTATGGCGCTGCCTTAAATATCACTAATATTATTTATTAATTGTAATATAATAAAAATAGCAGCCCCTTCATGGCCTGGGAATAAGCATAACTGGAGCAAGATGTACCTTCAAGGACAACACTTGGGAGTAATTATTTTATAGAACCTATAGATAGACAGGCAATGCAGGGTGCTGGGTTGTGTAGCGAGAGGCATTAGTAGCAGGAAGAGGGGGTGGATCAGCCACTTTACAGATCTCTGGTCAGACATCACCTAGAGTATTGTGTACAGTTCTGGAGAACCCATCTCTTCGAGGATATGGACACATTGGAGGGAGTTCAGTGGAGGACTACAAAAATGGTGACTGGTTTGCAGGATACAACATCAGGGAAGACTAGGGGAACATAATACGTATAGCTTGGAGGAAAGAAGAGAGGGGAGATGTGGTAGAAACATCTAATTGTACAGCGCTACAGAATTTGATGGTGCTATATAAAACAATAAATAATAATAAATACTTCAAGGGATTTAACTTAAAGTACAAGGGTGAAGCTTATTTCAAAGGAGTTGAAATGTTAAGAGCAAATGGTCGTTATCTAAAACCAGAGGGTCAGAGATAATGAAGGTTTACTTTACTGAGAGGGTGGTAGATAAGTGGAATTGTCTCCCAGCAGAGGTTTTGTAGGCTAAAACAGTGAGGGATTTTAAGCATACATGGCATGAAGCTATCCAGGATCTGATACCGGACTGATCTAAGGAAAAAAAGAGCAGTCTAGATGGGCTGAATGGTTCTCACCTATTGTCAAGGTCTATGTTTCTATGTAAGATTAATCCTAGATCGTAGAAAAGAGGGAATCTGGGTGAGCAGATGCGTGGGAGCCTCGCGTGGCCCAGCTCATCAAAATGGAGTGCAGGCAGCCTAGACCCACACGCGCAACACTAGTCTTTGCCTCTTATTAACTGTATTTTGCCTCCTTTAGGGCAGCACTTTTAATGTGCGGGTCAGAAATCACTATTATGCGTTGCTAAATGTAACAGTGACATCCGTAAGACACTTCTAGGGTTAACAAATTGTAAAGCTTTGTTTAAAAAATGTATTTCAATTATATATATATATATTCATCATTGCGTCATTATTTTCAAAAAACTGATGACCTCACTCGAGAACAATAAATATACCTCCATAGTAGCATAAAACGTAGCTTCTCTTGTACAATAAAAGATTATGATTAATGTTAGAATCATAGAGTACATTTACAGCTGGAAATACAGCTTAGTCCTGTCTGCACTTTGCCTATTTTTTTAAACAAAGCCATTCTGGAGGCATTTTAAAGACCACACAAAGCCGACACGGGCGCATGGTGCAACAGCCGCTAAATGAGCCATCGCCACTCCGAACTGGCTGCCACAGACGTCACGAGACAGCTGATCGCTCCCCGCTGTT
This sequence comes from Spea multiplicata, assembly GCA_009364415.1. Lineage (NCBI taxonomy): Eukaryota > Metazoa > Chordata > Amphibia > Anura > Pelobatidae > Spea > Spea multiplicata. The sequence continues at coordinate 81,070 of VKOC01049610.1, forward strand.
CCCTCCAGGCCGCCGTATTGCTTCTGACGTATCCCCGCGCTGAGCTGTGATTGGCTGATTTCAATAGTCGCGGGCTACTTGAACTGGGAAAGCTGTGTTCGGTGTAGCGCCAAGATATTAGAGGACATAGGCGGACTGCGTGTACCGATGCGGACAGGAAGGCCTTGTCGTTTTCGTACGGGATTGGATTTGTAGGCACCACGGACTCGCCTACGCAGGCCTGCTCGTACTTATTTTTTATTTTATATTCGTAAAGCATATTTTAACCTAGGTTGCAAGGGAGCACAGGGGGGCGCGCATTCACACGCACCCTCCCGCGCGCCCTAGCCCTTTCTCGGTTGCTCCCTTGCTTGATCACACATTGACCAATCTATACCTGCATTATGGCGGAGAATTTGCTGCGGCACGAAAACCAGGAGAATATGCAGCCCCGGAAACCTGGAGGCATTCAACATGTTCCGCCGAAAGGCCGCACCGTGTTGGGGGTGCTGCAGGGTAACCAGCGTGCCCGTGTGCAACCGAAGGTGACCAAAAGCATTGGACTTCAGCCATCTCAGGTATATACATCATGGGTATGCTGGCTCTGTAGGCAGGCGGGGCTGTGCCCTGGCTTGATTGCTGTACCCAGCTGCCTTGTATAATATGCGTGATGTGGATTATAAATATCCTGTATCTTTAATGTCGGATCTGGTATCTGCTGTCAGTTTTCTGAGGCTGCACCGCCTTTACGGATATGTGGCATTCAGAGGGTTAAAGCCTCTGGCCTGTACTCCTGGGTGGAGGGAGGGGTGCTGGATGTCCCAATGATCAATCCCGCCAATTCAACTTCCAATATTCAGTATTGATCACCATAGCACGCTATCGATGCACATTAAAAATCCTTTTAGTCTGTATTTTTGCTCTCCCTGCTGATACCCTTAAACCTGTCATGTGTCATCATAGGGATCTAACAAAGCGCCCCAGCCGTCCATCGCTGACCCTGGGCGGATTAATGAATGTGCGGCACGGCATCAGACGCTATCGTCTCTGTTTTAACGTTAAATTCCTCCATGGCTTGTTGGGTTGCATTTGTTGCTAGTCCGCCATTTCAGGAAAATGCAGATGAGCTGTGACCTGCAGGTCGGCGTCTGCCTCCGGTGTCCCTGGCGATGGGCTCATTAACACAAAGCTGCTTCATTAAACCCTGCGTGAGTGGGGGCTCTCGGCTCGCCCGCCTGCTTTTGTCCTGTGCATGTTTCGGGGCTCATCACACTGACATGGAGGCTCCAGCAGATATTAATTTGCACCTGCTAAGGCATGGCATCATGCCATGCATTGTGTAACAAAGCAGCCCTCATCAGTGGTGCCACACCATGGGGGGAGAGTATCCAGTTCTACTATTTGATTATGTTGTACAGCCCATGCTGTAGGTGTGTTAAACACCATATTTGCTCTAATAATGCTTGATCTTTAAATGGTGGTTTTTCTCTGGCCCATCATATATGCTGGTGGGAACCCCTCTCCCCAAGTCTTGGACACTGGGTCAATCTGAGATCAGATCGCCTTGCTTGCCACAAGTAAGCATTGGTGTATGGGGGGGGGCAAAGGTGTATGTTCTGCCTACTAGTAGTGAGCATTGGGATGATATAAGCCAGTAGTGAGTTGATGTGACCAGGAGGACTCCGCCAACTGAGGTATGGATCTCATGGATTCGGCTAGACAGCCAGAATTGTGCGCCAAAATGAGGTCTTGCCTGCTTGTGTCGGTACTTTCCTTTGTGGATGCTATGGGCTTAATGTAACTGCCCCCCCCCCCTTTTTTTTTTTTTTCCCTCCCCTATAATATACTAGTGCCTCTTGCTCTCTTATATGAAATAATGCTGTTGCTAAACCCTTCCCAGTTACAGGCCATTGCTGGCCAAAAGGACCTACTTTGGGGCTGTGAAGGTCTATGTATTGATGCTGCTCTTGCTGGACCCCTCCGTTCCTCCCATCTTTTGTCTTGTGTTTTTGTTTTATACTTGGCCATAAACACCACACAGACAGACTTAGTGGTTCTCAATATTCAGGTTTTATGTCGTCGCTCTTGGTAAGGTGTGGATACGACACTAATTATGTTTCTTTGATTTTAGGTTCTCTCTGTGCACAATCACCTGGGTATCAACGATGAAAACTATGGCAAGGTCCCAGCTGGCAAAGTGCAAAACAAGCAGCCATCATTCGCCATACACATTGACGAGCCAGACTGTGCCAACCGAAAGAAACCAGTCACCAGAAAAGCTGATCTGGGTGAAAGCCTCTGTCCCCTTAACTCTGTGGTAATGTCTCTAGGGACTAGACAGCCATTGGCCCCACTACAGCTCTCAATGGAAACAAGCTTTGGTATGTTAATAATGTAATTGTCTGAATTGTACAATTTGATACAGTATTGTCTGTTACATGCAAATCGCTCCCAAGTTGCCATATTGTAAAGAGAGCCTGCTTTATTACTGCGGTGGCCATTTGGCCTTGCAAAGTGCCGTGTTGGAACATGGTGTGTCTGAGGCTGTGCACGTTCCTCTAGGGCATGTTCTCTGCCATGTACTTTTTTAAGCAGTAGTGTTGCTGTGATTATACCTCATCCAGAGGTGTATATGGTTGGTTGTTTTGAAACTACATAACCACAGTCTGTGCTTAAATATGTAATTGATACATCACAGATTCTCCTATGGACATGTCAATTGTGGATGAAGAGAAAGCAACAGGACCCAAGGCGTTTCCTGACTACACCACTGAAATTCATACTTATCTTAGAGAAATGGAGGTAAGGCTAACTTAAATGCATGGGTATGCCATTATTAAACGATTCCTGGTGGGCCAGTGACTTGGTATTTAACACCAATGTGGTTAAAGTAAATAAAACTGCTTGAGAATTAGGGAATCTTGGTTCCCTGGAAAAGCCTTTAATGCAGAGCTTTTCCACCAGGGCAGCCGTACTCTTTTCACATAAATATAATATGGTAACTCTAAAGGAGCAACATACTCTTATAATCACTGGATTCTGTGGATTCTCTCCTCATTTGGTCCTCTTAAATATTCTAATTCTATCTTGTGTTGAATGGTTGGACAGAGGACCTTTGCTTTCATGAGAGTAACTTTATGCAAACTTTTTTTTCCTGGGGCACAACTGCAAAACTTATGTAAGCTGTTCTGTTAGAAATCACATGCAATATAACCACATGGTCAAGATCGGTGTAGAAGATCTAGCAAAGAAACACAACAGTATTGATGATAGAGTGTAGTTGGTTGTAGATGGGCTAGACCTACCTGCCAGATATAGAAGGGTCTCTGCATATTAGCATGGAGTGGGGCAGATGTGTGTTGACCTGGCAAAAGCTTGCCCAGGTCTAGACTGTATGGTGGGGCTAAACGGATTGCTATTTAGTCGCATCAAATACTGTCTGAAATTGCTAATGGTATGCTTTGTCTCTTCTAGGTCAAATGTAAACCCAAATCAGGCTACATGCTCAAACAACCTGACATAACAAATAACATGAGGGCAATCCTTGTTGACTGGCTGGTTGAAGTTGGTGAAGAGTATAAGCTACAGAATGAAACCCTGTATCTGGCTGTAAACTACATCGATAGGTTTCTTTCCTCAATGTCTGTTCTTAGAGGGAAGCTCCAGCTAGTCGGTACAGCAGCTATGCTACTAGCTTCGTAAGTATGAAACGTTGCACTTTTAAGAAACACTAAAAGCTGTACAACTAACTATAAATCGCAGAAGTTTCTCAATACTATATAGGTAGCTGCTTGGGGCCCTTTCCCAATTTGCTGATATTGGCCTGTCTTGCAGGACCTGAATTGTATTATGGGTTTGGTCGCTTGCATTACCCGTACCTGGTGTGTCTCTGCTAAATAACACTATGCACTGAAAAAGTATAACCCAACCAGAGCAGTGTCTACTGCTGAAATTCCGCTTGGTTAGAAGAGGTGGTCACATTGAAGCCAAGCTTATTCCATTCACAGCAGAAACAATCGGCATTGCCTTTCAAATGGAAACAAGTTTAATTTAAATAAGCTTAATGTTTTGGCCAATACTGCATATGCTATGACTAAGTCCACTGTCAAAATTGTCATTACCAGTAATTGTAATCTTACTTTAGACTTCCAGGTCCAGGGTTTCATGAAGTTGCCTTGCCTTGTATGAAGGCCTGGCTTAATCACATGTGCCTAAGTAGGCTAATATCAGGTGTGGCTTTTCTTAGCGGTATTGCTGCTATATGTAATAACTTCACATGTCCGCTAGTCCTAACTAATTTTTTGCTTTCATGTAGAAAATTTGAAGAGATCTACCCACCCGAAGTGGCAGAGTTTGTTTACATCACGGATGATACGTATACCAAGAAGCAGGTTCTAAAAATGGAACACTTGGTGCTGAAAGTTCTTTCCTTTGACCTTGCTGCTCCAACAATCTTACAATACCTCAACCATTACTTCCAATCTCATCCAGTGTCTCAAAAAACAGAAAGCTTATGCATGGTAAGATTTCATTGAGAATGAGTACATGCTTTCTTGCCAGGGTTTTTTCTCTCTCCAGTATGACTGGTAAGGTAGCTCATATTGCATGAGTTCATACTTTCATTTCAGTTAGGCTCCATTCCATTGGAATGATTAATGCACAGCCACCACCCAAAAACATATATTTTACATGGTGCAAGAACTGCTGCGCACATTATGTTGAAGCTCCCATCTTAAGGAGCAACTCTCGGTATCTCGGTGGTTGCCAATAGACCCTTGGAGAAAACCAAATCCAGCACTTAAATATCGCTGCTAAAATGCTTTGACATTTTCTCTTTACAGTACATAAAGCTATCATATTTTGAATGTCAACTTTACAGTACTGTAAACACCTGTAGTTTAGAGATTTCATGTATCTATTGTTAAATGATGTGCTCTTATCTTTTAGTACCTGGGTGAGCTAAGCTTGATTGATTCTGATCCTTTTCTCCGGTACCTTCCATCGGTTATTGCTGCTTCAGCCTTTGTTATAGCAAATTACACAATCAACTATGAAACTTGGGTATGTATACATTGACAACCTAGCTGTTTTATATTGCCTGACCAAGTGCATTATCTAACTGTGGTGGTGGTCAGTATGGAAGTGTTCTGCTGGCATCTGCCCTGTACATGGTATGAATTCTGTTCAAATATTGCCAAAGATTTAGGTTCTCTAACAATTCTTGATAATGTTTTGGACGCTAACTGCTCCCTCTAATTATTAGCCGGAATCACTGGTTGAGTTAACAAGCTACACTCTGGAAAGCCTTAAGCCTTGTATTTTGGATCTCTACAAGACCTACGTTTCTGCAGCAAACCACCAACAGCAGGCTGTTCGAGAGAAATACAAGCATTCAAAGTAAGTGTCTCTTCACAAAGTCTTAATATTGGCTACATTTAATGAAAATGGGATGCAACTAAGAATTGCCTTTATGCCCGCTTATCTTGCTTTTATAGTCTGCTTCCTTGGTTCTGATGAGTCAATGATTTTGAGCGGTAAATAAATGGCTGTGCCGGGCTGGTTACTTGGAAATGTAAAGTCTAGTGTGCGTATGTGTGGTTTTTCAGCCACTGGGAGCATGGTGTGATTGGCAATGCCAGGTGGATAAGCATCCAATAAAAAATCCTATGATGTACATCACTAACACCAGATAACTTGTGTGCACTTATTTTACATACTAACAAGCAGGCCTGCCTTGTGCCACTTAACCTTAAAACGTGGCAACGTTTTAAGGTTATTTTAATGTTTAATTCTCAATCTCCCCTGTTTTTAATGGAGCTACAGAATCTGGCGCTAACTAAAATTTCCTACATATATAACAATAAATGATTGGATCAAAGCTATTCTATTGATGCTAAGTATTTTTTTTACTTTAAAGAGCCAGTAAACTCTTATTTTATCGGCCTTGGCCCCTGAAAGTTTTAACAGGAAATGTTATCTCCTGTAAAACAATTTATTTTGTAACAGTCCAACTCATGAGCTGTAAAACTGATCTCGACCGATGGCCATCTGACACTGGATAGCTAGTTTTAGCTCTGAAAATAGGGTCACTTACTACGTTAAAGACTGTTTGGGGTTGGTTAATATTTTAATGCATGTCATGCATACATCATAGTTAATCTGATTACTCATTCTTGTATGTTCCAGGTATCATGGTGTATCTGTTATGGATCCTCCTGAGACGCTGTCTATATTCTTATAACTTCCAAGAAATGGACTTTGTTTTTAATGTATATTGATTTAAAGCACATGATGTACAGTTCTTACAATGATGGGAAGACTTTGTTTTTGTAACTCAATCAAACTTCAGTGAAAGATTACTTAACAGAATTATGAAACAAAGTTATTTTTATTAGCCTTTTTATAATTTTTACATTTTTGTAAATTTTTATGTATGTGAAATGTTAGATATATACTAGCTTAGCTATGTTTTTATAAAGCTGTTTGTGGGCTGTTAACCATGCTTTAAAGGTTGTTTTGTATGCCTCCTATATTTCACAATAAATGTTAAAACAGCAATATGAATGAACATGACTTTTCATTTAAAATATCAGATTTATAAAAATGTCCTGTACAACATACTCCAGACCATTCCAAAGGAAGACTAAAAATGGTGACAGTTCATACAAGCTTACTTTCCTGACCCAGTACAACATACATGGTGTGCATGCTTAGTTGAAGACTGGTAACTTCTGTCCAAGGACAAGACCAGCCAAGAATTAGGTCTTTGATCACCGATAGAGGTGTTTAAGTACTATTGTGCAGGAGTGGCATTCCTGGACTTTCACGGTATTAAACCGCAACTTCAAGATCTAGAGAATGTACCCAGTTTCCTCCTAATGCATGGCTATTCCACAACACTAAAGGTGTAGATCAGGTAATCTACCTATAACGGGTAGACATCAATTCATGGCCCCATAAGTGGCTTGGTGCGGAAGAACTTGACTGGCCCTGACCTCAATCCCATGAAATGCCTTTGAAATGAACTGGAACTGATTGTGAGCCAGGCCTTCTCATCCAACATCAGCCTCTGATCTCACAAATGCTCTACTGGATCAATGTGCAAAAATTCCCACAAACACTCAAATCTTGTGGAAAACCTTCCAAGGTGAGTGGAAGCTGTTACAGCTGCAATGGAATTTCAGAATACAATGTCTTAAAACAAGGTTTTTTCCAGAGCAATTGCTCTGAAAAATACCCCTCGTCTTCTAATCTGGGTTGTCTTAGTCTCATAGTCCTCTATTTGAGGTCTGATTATAAGATCCAGATCCCTGTAGCGCTGCAGGGGACCTGGATCCTCCTGTCTGGCAACTTCTACTGCTGGTGCTTCTGACTCCCTGGTGTGTAGTCGGGGCAGCGGGTAGACATCTACACGTTTCATGTAGGCAACTTCTGCTGCAGCTGGAAGGGCAATGCGGTTAGCAGCGAGGGTTGTCAGAAGCACCAGTAAGTTGGGGGGGGCATAACGCATTTCTGTAGGCAGAGTGCTATATGAAATGCCTTTTAACCCTCTATATGCTGCTCTGCCTCCTGAAATGCCTTAGAGAGAGGTATGTATGCCCCATAATATGCCTTTTAACCCCCTAAATGCCAGAGAGGCATATAGGGGTATAAGGCATTTCTGGAGGTAAAGTGGCACATAGGGGGTCAAAAGGCATATCATGGGGCACAGTCGCATATAGAGGGTTAAAAGGCATATCACAGTGGCATATAGGGTATCAGGAATTTCTGGGGCAGAGTGGCAAGCCTGGGGGCAGATGTACATAATTGGGGGGGCAGGTTGGAAAATAAAAACCAAACATTTTTCTCAATCAGCTTTTATAAAAAAAAATAGTTTACATGAATTAACATTTACTAGTAAAACTTTTTTCCTATATAGTCTTACATTCAGGCTTTTTTTTTTTTTTCCCCCCCTAAATTAATATTCAGATTTTGGGAGGTTGTTTTATAATCATGGTCGTCTTATAATCGAGCAAATATGCTATTTGCACACTAGTCTGCTGGATTGTGCAATGTGCTAGAAATGTACATTGTGTCCATCTTACAACTGCATTTGCTCCTTTGTTTGCCTTCCAACCATTTTCTGGGCAGGAGATGTGTTTTAACAAGACTCCCTAATAGGCGTGCGCTGCATACACACCCAATAGCTGTAATCACTCGGTGGAGTAAGTTTACCAGAACACAGAGGAGGTGGGGAGTTGCAGCTTCTACAAAATGCATGTTTTTCCAAGTACTAGCAAAGTGCCTTAACATGCCCTCCTTTTATGTGAGGCCACCATGGACAGTAAACTTGCCCTGATAATAACTTGTAAAACAATTATGTCCCTGAAGAAAACTCCCTGCTCTTTTGGACAGCGGCGTAACTAGAAACCACAGGGCTCTGGCGCAAAAAATTGCCCGGGACCCCCAACTTCAATAACTGGTCTGTGCCTTCTTTGCCCCTTGCACCTCCTTCCAACATACAACATATGTAAAAGCACTTACACAAATAACACACACTCATACTCACTAACGCACACATCATCTCACCCCACTACACAATTACACATCCATGCACACACACAGTGCACCCCAATTACAAATCCATGCACACACAGTGCATCCCACTTACCTCTCACCGCTCCTGCAGCTTTATTGTCTCCCCATGCCAGTTCAAAATTAGAAAGAGCCCTTCTGATCTGGATGGGTGCGGACCAGGTCGGAAGGGCCATTACTAAACGGTACGAGGAGACAGGAAGAAGGGGTTGCACCCGGCGCCCTAGAGGCACGGACGCAGCTGCAGCTCCTCTAGTTAAGCGCTTCTGTATGAGCTTTATATAAGGCCAGGGGGAGATTAATAATGGGGCAAGGGCAGTTGCAGGAACACAGACCACATTATGAGAGTATGATCAGTGATGGCAGTATGAGGTTCCTAGTTCTAGACCATGTGACGGGGACTGCTAGTAAGGAGCACCTTTTGTAGTCAGGGGGAATGGAAGCTGTATGGCTCCCTGCTTGTAAGCAAAAAGTCAAGATTTGGAGTTACTTTACCAGGAAGCTACAGGAAGAGAATCTGCAGGCAGGAATTTGCATCTGTATTTGTGGCAGTTTCTGTGCAGGTGTGTCTGTGACTACGTGGGGGTGTCTGTGTAAAAAGGAATGTGGTTTTACAAGCATACCTGTGTATAAGAATGTACACTATATGACCAAATGTATGAGGACATCTGACCATCACATGGGCATTAATATTAAATTGGCCCCTCCACTCTTCTGGGAAGGATTTCCACAAGACTTTGGAATGTTTCTGTCGGAATTTGTGCTCATTCATCCAGTAGAGCATTTATGAGGCCATGCCCTGATGTTGGACGATAAGTCCTGGCTCACAATCAGTGTTTCAATTCATCCCAAAGGTGTGCCATACTGGAACAGTTATGCCCTTCCTCAAACTGATGCTACAATTCTCCAAAATGTCTTTGTATGCTGTAGCATTAACATAACAGCTTTACTGGAACTAAGGGCCCCACCACAAACCCTGGAAAAGTCACAGACCACTATCCCTGCTCCACTAAACTTTACAGTAGGCACTATGCATTTTAGCAGATAGCATTCTGCTGGCATCCATCAAACCCAGATTGTCCATCAGACTTCCAGATAGTGAAGCGTGATTCATCCAGAGTCCAATGGCCGTGTGCTTTCCACCACTCCAGCAGACATACATAGAGACCTTCGGTTTGTATGCAGCTGCTTGGCTATAGAAACCCATTTCATGAAGCATTAAATGCACAATGCTTGTGCTGATGTTGCTTACAGAGGCAGTTTGGAACTCTGTAATGAGTAACGCCACAGAGGACAAGATTTATACATGCTATACACTTCAGCACACTTCACCACTTTGTGGTTGACCGGTTATTACTTCCACATTACTTACAGTGGCACAGCTAGAAGGGCCGAAATTTCACAAACTGACTTGTGGCAATGCTGGCATCTTTCAACATTACCACATTTAAGTATAATCCATTCCATTGCTAATGTTTGCCTATGAAGATGTGCTTTAAACACTTTTTAGCAATGAATGTGGTTGAAACACCTAAACCCAATAATTATGAGAAGTGTTCACATAGCTTTGTCATAATTCCAGGGTCATTTAGGGTATTTTGTAAAAACATGTCACATGCTATCATTTGATAGCATTTTTTACCACTCCCATCCACCCTGAATACATCTGCAAGACTAATCTAGTAATACATTTGTTCTTCATCTGCTGTCCCACTGTGTCGATCTGACCCTACTACAGTGCTCTTAACAACTCTACAGTCCCTATATATTTGATCTTATTTCCCATGCTCTACCTTCATCCTATCACCCTTTTCTCACATGTCTAGGATTTTTCCCTTATTACTTTTAGAAACATGTTTGTTCATATTAGTGTTAATGATAACATTGGTTATTGTGTATTACCTCTCTTTGTAACAACTCTAGAACCTGCCGATGTTCTATAAATTAAATGTAAGAAATCTATGGACTGAACAGGGCAGCAGCGTTCTCTCAGTGCATTCCCTTCTTTAATGCACCATAAGATTTAGCAGTTTACCAAATAAACACATAGTATAAAAGTCAACTTTCTACAAAATACAATGTCTTCTGATTAAGGTTATAGTCTTTTGTACAAGAATCCTGTACAGTTGTCTGTTTTAAGTTATTACACTCAAAGCAAACCCTTAGAAATTATCAATTGTCCTTTTAAGTTATTAAATTGAAAAACAGCTTCTTATTTTGGCTGACTTCACAAAGAAGAGTTGATAATTTGCACAAAAAAAGACAATCTTAGCGACTGGACTTCTTTTTCTTGTTACTACCAGATGTCTTTGTTGTGGATTGTTTCTCTGTGACTGAAGCTTGTTTTCTATAAAACAAAGTGAATAATTAGACATACTACTAAATAAAACACACAGTTGTTATAACAGCTATTTTGAAAAGTTTAATGTTTTCTTTACAAACATATGAGGAGATCAGGAGATTCAGTAAAAAAATAAATAAAAATGTGAATTACCTGGGTTGCGATGGTGTATCCGGTTGCAGTATCACGACGTCCTCCTCCTCGCTGTCAGACAGCATTATAACATCGCCTGCAGAGTATGCATGCAAATATTGTTTTTAAAAAGCTCAATAAAAGGTGTGCTAAAAATATGCACACACCTGGAGGACATTAAGCGGTTATGCCCTGCTTGTTAACATGAAAGTTACACCGAGGAATTTTGCAAGTCTCAGTCCTTAATACATATGCCACCATAAAACAAGTACTTACCATTTGAGGTTTTCTTCTTTGAAGACTGTGCTGATTTAGGAAGATCCTGCGGTAATTGAGCTGTTTCACTGTATTCTTCTTCTTCATCATCATCTTCATCTTCCTCTTCTGACTGATCCAGCTCCCCCCAAGCATTGCCAAGACCTTCTCCAATCTGGGCAGTACCTGCTGCCCACACCACTGGTTTTGAAATACTGAAGACAGTCAGTCAAGGAAATGTCTGCAACATGTACTTAGCAAATCTTCTACAACAGACGCAACTGAGGTTTAGCACTAAAAATATCTATATATATATGTTATATATGTTACAAAAACAAATCTGTTCCGGGAGAATCCATTTATCTTATCTTAAAGATTTTTACTTTAGTTCAAAATAAAAAAGAAAAAAAATAATTTTCATATAAAAAAGAAAACACATTTCATTTGGCTTAGAAAATATGGAAAAACTTTAACCAGAATGATATCTATAAAATATTGTCTATCCCGTGATTATATTTGCTTTGAGAGCATACAAGGGAATAACACTGCACTGTTTATCATTAAGGCTACAGAGAATTATAAATACCGTATTTTCCGGCATATAAAACAACTTTTTAACCCCTGAAAACCTTCTCAAAAGACGGGGGTCGTCTTATACGCCGGGTACTTACCGAGCCGGAGAATGACGATTTCCCCACGAAGCCACGTATCTCTAGGGGAGGGGTGAGCCTCCCCTGGGCCGGTCTTCAGGGCCGCGCCGAGGTAGGTGCAAGATCGTGATCTCCCCAACCAGCCCTAATCAGCGTGCACCCGATGAGCAGGGCTGGTTGGGGAGATCACAACCTCCCTCTAACTAGCCCAACATTAGGGAGCCGGCTATTGATGCCGAGCACGGGGACAACGTCATATCCCGGCGCGTAGTGATGAGGGAGCAGTAAAGCAGAGGTCTGAAATGACTCACGCTCCCACAACTGGATGGAAGATAGAAGATAAAAAAAGTATAAATGTGTATGTATGGACAGGCATGTTATGTGTAGATATATAAATATATATATATATATATATATATATATATAATGTGTGTGTGTGTAAGGGCAGTGTATGTATGTATATGACTGTGTATGGGCAGTGTATGGACAGGTGTGTGTAAGGGCAGTGTATGTGTATATGTATGTTTGTAAGCTGGTGTGTACATGTATGTGTGTGTAAAGGAAGGGATGTGTGAGGGCATAGGCATATGTTAGGGAGAGCTGACCCACCCAATCCAAGCAGGCTTTGTATACAACAACCAGCCAATCAACGGTAAGGTACATTGTTTGCCGTGATTGGCTGGTTGTTATATACTGGGTAGAGGGGTAGTCTTATACGGCAAGTATAGCCCAAACTGTCGTCTTATACGCCCCGTCGTCTTTTACGCCGGAAAGTACAGTAGTTATTTTCCAATATATAAAAATACAAATCATGGCTGTACTGAATCAAATGAACACATTTTGGATTAGCTGTTGTGCCAGAAAGCACAACAAAATATTAGAGGTTAGCAACAGGACAATGGGAATATGAAAACTATGTTTTTTGTACTAAGTGCAGCAATATAACATGCAGTCATCATTCTTGATTCCTTACAAGAGGGTAACATACAACAAAGTCAAAATCCAACCAAGCATTTAAAAATATATTAAATATATATATATTTTTTTGTTTTTTAAAAAAGGATACACATTTGATGGGGGATCTGATTTAGAAATTATTTCTTCAGCTTTCTCTTCCACTTCTGATGTGTCAAGAGGCTCTCTATCAACCTTTAGGGCGGTTATTCGATGTTCTTGTATGGATTCTGCAAAACCAAATTTGCCACCTTCCTTCCTACATTCAAAAACAAATCCCAGCAGTTTATTTGCATTAATAAAATTTTTTTGTGCTATCTGAAAAACAAATTTGCAGCTATTACTTGAACCAGAGCTCACCTGACTTTCTTGTCATTCTCCAGAGCTTTCTGAATTAGCTCAGTTATTTCTCCAACCTTTACTCCCGCCACCTTGCTGCACCTCAAAATCTAACAGATACAGAATTTGTCACACAGGCTCTAGAAAGTTTTAACCAGTAACAACTTACCCCACATCTGTATATTAATAAGCGCTTTTTAAAAATAAAAAGGCGCATCTTATAGGATGCAAAAAAATAAAAAAAAATTAAAAAGGAAGGTGAGAGAACACAGCTGCAGGGTACACTTAGATCTTATTATAAATTAGGCATGTATATTGCTAAAATATATCTATATACACGGCCATACAGCTACACAGAAATACATATGTTCACATCTATGTTGACATTTCATCTAACTACAATATATTATGAAGGGCTGAACCAAGAATCAAGCTGGTCCCTCATATTTCATAGTTAAATCTTTGAACACAATATCCTTGGGCTTAGTAAGGTTCACTTTTTTGTAGTAGGTGGCCGTCTGTAGTACTCATTCTTGAAACATCACCTGGTCCTTTAGCAGCATGATGCCTCCACTTGATTGAATAGTGCAAATTTCTCTGTGTTTATTCATAGCAATGACAAGCAGCCCATCCATAACCCGCTCTTCCCGTTCACTGGGATCCACCAACAAGTATGTTCTAATGCCACGTGTGGGAAAATGAAATAGGAGCATTAAAGAAATGGAAAAAAACAAGTATTAAACGCCACATAAGACACTAAAAAAAAACAAAAAACATCTCTGAGGTTTTTTCTCTCTCTCTTTTTTTTTTTTTGAAAGATGGTCATCAGCAGACTGGACCAAAAAGATGCATTGGTTAAACATCCTTACTTGCTCTGGCTCTGGATGGTTGTGTATGTCAGGCTCAAGAATGCCCAGGTGTCAGATTGCCATAGTGACTACGAATTGCATTCTGGTGTCCAGGGCTACTGCTTAACACAGAGCCCACTTGTGAGTCCAGGAGTTGGCTCTTCCTTCCTACTGCTGCCAGGAAGTCAGGTCAATCATTGTGACATTTGACCCTAGAGTAGTAGCTCATTTAGGGAATCCTGGTATATGCAATGCAAACCCTGTTTAAGCAGTAGCAGTGTTGCATGAAAGTCGTATTCATACATAAACCCGAGAACCTCTTGAAGATATATTTCATCTCACTATTCAAACTTTGCATAAAACAGAGACAAGCTGGCCCTTCTTGCATGAGAAATACCAGTGGTGGCACTTCATAATGCACAGTGACGCTTGTGAAATGAAGTCTCCACAAATGACTAGTGTGTAGAAAAACCCCTAACACATTATAATCTAGGCATACAGAATTTTTTTACATACCCTTGTTGAAAGAATGCAAAGCTAACACAAATTGGCATGTGATGGATGCTGAGAGGAACAGGGTCCCGTTCTTCAGGAGTGTACTAAACGAAACCAAAATAGAACCAATAATTAATCCCAGAAAATAATAAAATGAGGAAACAGTAACTATTCCAGACAATGGACAATGTCTAGCAATTAAAGGTCTGAAAGCATTACAGCAATACGCAAAGTAATAGCTTTATTTTAAGCAGGGAATGATGACCAGCCAGTTAAATGATAATTTGTAGAAATCATCTGTAGAAAGACAAACACAAGGCTGTGGACTATTTAAATCAAATGATAAAGTTGGCAATGAGAATTCCTTTTACCACAGCCAAGTTTAGCCCAATAGGCAAACTCAGAGGTTGTCAGGCTCCACGGGATCTTTAAGGCCAATTGGCCACAAAGTATTCTTGTGACAAGATGCCACCATAAAAAGTCAAGCCAACTGCACATATTAAATAGCAAGTACATGCCCGCCTAACGTTCAAATTAAATGTAGAATTTGAAACCCACCACAGTGACCTCTTCACCTTGAACAGACACATCTGGCCTTCTGAAGTGGCACAGTGCTGCAATGGCTGCGATGCTTGCAGCGTCAATAATGTTCCCTTCATGATTTAACAAATGGATGTCAACACGAATCTGCCATACCTGTAAATACATACATTTCACAGTGTCAAGTGCTAGAACATGCAAAATATATAGATTATATATGTGGATAGCTTTATTATTTTTTTGTAAAGATGCCTAAAGCAACAATGGGTCCCATGTTTTTAAACTGGGCAATGGGTCTTCTCAAAATAATGTAAACCAAAATTGAGCAGGCCTACAATGTTGCATTGGCTACAATGTTGGTCTTCAGTAATATAGATTTGGATGTAGTTAGGTTTTTTATGCCTAAAAACACACATCCATGTTTCAGTGCTTGGCAAATATACGGTATTGACTGTGAAGAATCAGCTAATTATGCCCAAGGAGTAACTAATTCCTCTCAAAGTCATATAATCATAGTAGGATTAAAATGTATCTTCTGCTTGGGCTTGAATACAGCCCTGGCATCATAAAGCTAGTTTGTAGCGTCCAAATCTGATTTCCAATTCCACAATTATTAAAAGAGGAAGTGGTGTGGAAAATCATTTCCCTTTGATCATTTAATACATTGCTGTATACAGTAAACTAGTTTTTCATTTTGTTCCAGTAAATTTTCTTTAAATGGGTACACATTGGGCACCATTAACAATTAAAACTAGATGAGGTTACAAAAAATTAGTGTACTCAACAATCTACATTTTTGTGTAAAAGTAAAATGGATTCAGCTGGCATTTTTAACTGAAGGATAATACTGTGATAAATACATATTTGACAGCAATTACAGTTTTTTTAAATAAATGCTGCTTGCTGTTCTGCAAACGCACAATTTCTCAGGATGTCACTTTGGGTGCTCAATGGGAATTTTGAAATCGTGCCACTAATCCTTACCACACATTGGGGTCTGGGCTTTTTAAGAGGTTCAACGTTTTGAAGAGGACGATGTTTGACTGATACTACAACAGAGATTTGTGCAAAGGCCTTAAACTTAAGTTTTGATCTCATCCCACAAACATTTAACAAAATTCACTAAAGGTTTGCTTTTCTTAAGCCTTGCCAAGTTAAACCAAGTTTTAGTTTACCTAAAGTCACTTGTGGATCTCTTCATCTGCCTCAATACTCTCCTCACCCGGTCACTAAGTTCTGAGTGGCCTCTACGGGCTGTTTTATCATATTCCTTCTATTTGTTAATGATGGATCCCTTGTTGGATCAGAAATTGTTAACATTTTGTCATTGCATTACAGCCACAATTTGAGCTTTAACAGAACTTCATTGTCTTCAGTATGCTGTTTGGTCAAATACAATTTCTGACAAACTCTGGGTCCTGCCAGAGACAGGCATAGCTAAGCATGTGGCATTTAGCTGAAATCCATATATGTGCAATTGATGATGTAATTCCCAAATTATTTTGGTTGAGTCAGAATTGATTGGTATCATAGAAATGTGCATTCCTATGTAAAAACGTATTTTTTTTATAGTTATAAATGTATTAAATTTTCAAAACATGACACGTCTTATGTACGTTTTATAAAAGCATTTTTTTAATACTCAGGTACAAAATTATGTTTAACAAATTGTCTGTAGTTGTCTGTAGTTGTTCTGTTTACCTTCTCCCCAGCAGCAACACAAAGGGATTCTGTATCTATGCATTTGGAGTTCCTCAGACATCTCTCCAACAGTCTATTGAGCTTTACAACCAACTCTGAAGGCCTGAAGTAAAAAAGCAACAATTATTTTGATTTTTATGAGGTGAGTTGCAGCGAGCTAAAACATTTACTCACAAAATTGTATGAGCAACTTTTTTTTAAAAAAAAATTGGGATAATTCAGGGCTGATTCAGGATTTTCTGCAGGAGAAGCTTATCAGTGCTTAAGAGTACAGCTAAGTCCGTGGGGTAAAATGTGCAGAATACCTTTTTTTTATTTTATTACAACAGAAGATGATTTGGTCAGAAAGCTATGAAAAAAACTGTTCTGCAGGATGCAATGTACTAAAAGTTTTTGTGTTCTGCTCTAATGAAACAATATTGTGTTTCTTATAGTATAGAAGCTTTTTTCTTGTTAAAAATATATCAAAACACACATACTCTATATAAACTATGTGATTATATTTGGAACAATAAACCAAAGTAAACACAGATGAGGCTGTCAATGGGAGTAAGTGTTAAAATTAATAGAACGAAGGTCAGCCAGACTTTCACCATTGATTGGTCATCATGTGTGAAACCGATTAACAAAGTCATTTTTGTAGCTTGCAGCAACGCAGGCAGAGCTTCAAAGTGAATAGAAGTGACATATGGAACATGCTGCAGGCCATGAGCAAGAGCTGTCTCCGATCCCTGCTTTAACAGCAAAACAGATTCAGGTACCTGTTCAATATATATTTCTCGCAAAGTATATATTACAAAAAAGGCACCTTTTAAAATTAAGTGGAAACCAAGGTTTTAGTTGGCAACCTTGTACTCATGTGGTTCACACTAAACAAGTATAACAGATATATCTTACCTCCCAGGCTCAAAAGCAGGAGATGCCATGGGTGTCAGTTCCAGATTAAAGAAAAGAATTCCTTCTGTAGGTCTATTCATCTTGGGAGCAACAAGCTCACACGATACTTGACTGAGAACTCTGGCAAAATGCATAACATCTAGTTAATACAAAGTAGTTACATTGCAATGTGGTGAATATGACTGCAATTGAGCTCCAGCATTGTTATAATTTTAGCGATTATGCTAATACAAAAAAACTACAAAAAACTACACCTCTTCCAAAGATACGTTAATAAATTAATGTGCATAGATATATTTAAATAACCTAAAAGCTATATTTTGAAGCTGACCTATATAATTGACATAAAATGTCTATTTAATAAACACTTGCTTTACAACTTTTTTTTTCCTGCTGAGGTTTCATTTGCACCAGATGATTTTGTCGAGACTTTCATCCATTTTTAATCATTTTAAAGTGTTTGTTATTAATAAAAAAAATCAGTTAATGTTTTGAATACTTTGAAAACATCACTGAAGGACAAAGCGACATGTAAGGACTCATTACTGGCTGCTAACCTTTATCTTGTACAATAATATAATATATGGTGTATTGCCATGGCTTAGTGCATGAATTTAGAAAGCTTCTTTTAATCACTGCACAGTCTGAAAACAGTCATTACCACTATAGCATGCGTATGTTTGTTGCCATGGCAATTATTTCTTTTTCTATTCCAACTACGCACCAAAACTATATTTTTATACGTATCTTCCAATGTTTATTGAGTGTTTTAGAAGGTTTTCAAAAACAAATCTTAATCAGTACGCTCTTTACCTGGTTTTTCCAAGTTCCACAATGCAGCAGCCATACTCTGTTCCAAACGTAATTTTAATATTCCTGTAGTCATAGGTTTGCCTTCCATCAAGACGCTGCAGAAAATAACCATCGATCCAAATTTATACACAAATCACTTTGTTAATATTCAAGGTATTTAAAAAATAACTGACATATAATAGTCTACACACCAATGAGCCCAATGCTGCTATTCAACCCTGCAACAATGTATACAATCTATTTCAAGCACGCACACACACACACACACACATTATATATATATATATTATATATATATATATATTATATATTATATATAGTAGCTGCTTTGCATGATTTCCCATTGGAGTTTTTCGTACAAATAACCCATGATCTGTTTTCTGACCACTAACCATGATGGTTCATAACCCTCTTTACTTTCATAGCCTATCTGTATTGTTGTAAAGCGATCTCGTGTGTCACTTTGGGGGATCCCTTTCACATTATAGGGGTACGTGTATAAATAAATAAAAAGAAAGAGGCACGATGCAAAGAGTGGGCAGTCTGCATACGACGAAGATATTATTTCTTAAGCAAAAGCTGCTTCTGCCTTCTCATAAACGATATTCTCTGGTTATAACAATGTTAACCAAACAAAAAACTAGATTGATGACTTTAATATAGTAGAATTATACTGGTTTGATATCATGGAGGGGGGGCATGACGATAAGCGACGTATTCACACAAATAAACTACTCTCAATTTATGAATTAATGCACATAAGGAAATAATATAAGGAAACAAACACAGAGAAGTTTCAAAAGCATGTGATCTCTAACTGCAAGACTTGGGATTTGGTTTATGCAGACATAACCCTCCTCGCACCTTCTTTTCCGTGATAGCCTGCAGCAGAAAAGCCCTTTCACAATTTGAGAGCGGAGTCTCCCTCATGTTTACGCACGTCAAGCAAATAACAAATAGCGCCGTTCATCAGAAAGCCTCACATGCGGACTGTTTGAGCGTCGATGTCTATAGACGTCATCAGAACGCGCAGAGCTCGGTCAACCCTTCCTCTCAAGCTGTCAGCGGCACTCGGGAGCCGCAGTACGCATGCGCTGCTTGCTTGACAGCTGTAGGGTGGGGCAGGTTGTGAGCGTCAGTTTAGCAGATGAGTTGTCACCGAGTCCTGGGTAACATTTACTGTTATCTGTACCTCTAGGACATTTTGGAGGGAAATTATCGCTTTCACCCTTCATAGCTTAAATGCATTTATTGAAATGACCTAAACTATTAAACTTACATCTTAACCCGGACTGTTTTGTCATTTTCTACCCTTTTTAACATTGCTGCGGTGCTCCTGTTTAGCTGTAATTTTCTTTTTTTTTTATTTACTGTAGCCACACAAGTTATTTTTTTTTTTCAGGACATGAAGGGCTTTCTGTAGATACCATTATTTTAATCTTATCATATAATGTACTATAAAAAAATATGGTTAAAAATTAAACCCTCCCCTCATCCATTTTCTCTGATTTTTATTTGAAATTGTTTTTACTCATCTACAAAAGCTAATGAAAAAACCTGCTAAATTTTATATAAAAATATTTCCTGAGTTTAGAAGCACCCAATGTATTTATGTTTTTTGGGGTTTTTTTGCAAGTTATTGTCATAGAGGGCAGCAGTGTAGAGGTAAGACAGGTGAAAGTCAGGGAGCCAGAGTTCAGGAGCAACGAAGTTGAAGCTGAGGTCAGGAAGCCGGAGAGCAGGATAAACTGGAACAACAGACCACACACTGAGGTGGAAGCTCTATGAAACATGATCACAACAATCAGAGGGCAAAGTCTAGGTAGCTTCTGAGGGTATTTATGGAGTGTCTTTGTAATTGGAGCCAATTACAGGTATGCAGTGGCGTCGGCAGGGGGGGGCCAGAGGGGGCCATGGCCCCCCTACATCATGCTGTGCCCCCCAGTGTGCCCCCCCAATTGAAACGGCATCTTTTTTTTTTTAAATAGACCCGTAGGAGAGAGAGAGAGAGGCGCCGAACGGTCGCTGAGGAATAAGTTCTCAGCAACCGTTCGCCGCCTCTCACTCTTCTCCACGACCGCGAGGCCTCAGCCGTTATGCGTACCTGGCGGAGGGGGGGGCGGTCCGCCCCGGCTGCCGCTCATCTGAGGGCTGCTACCATGCCGGCACGCCTTCAGTAACGATGTGCGCGGCAACTGTGGCTGTGCGCTGGGACTTGATGTCAAATCCCGGCGCACAACACTGAAGCCACGCCCACCGTCTTCCGCCGCGCTCAGTGCACGGAAAGAACAGGAAGAAGAAGAAATAGAAGAAGAAGAAGAAGAAGAGAAGAAGGAGGAAAAGTGAGAGTGAAAGAAGAAAAGGTAGGAGAGAGTGGATTAGTAAGTGTGTGAGAGTGATGGGTGTTGTGCTGAATGTAAGTGTGTGAGAGTGATGGGTGTTATGCTGGATGTAAG